>JAOUQY010000021.1:13031154-13044248 GCA_028566355.1 Doras micropoeus
ACTAACACACCACCACCACATCAGTGTCACTGCAGTGCTGAGAATGATCCACCACCCAAATAGTACCTGATCTGTGCCGGTCCAGTGGGGGTCCTGACCATTAAGGGGATTAACAAAGTATGTAGAGAAACAGATGGACTACAGTCTATAATTGTAGAACTACAGAGTGCAGCTTTATGGTGAGTGGAACTGAGAAAATGGACAATGAGTGTAGATAAAGGAGGTGGTCATAATGTTATGCCTGATCAGTGTATATTCCCCATTGTTTTGGCAAATTCTTTTACCAGGTAATCAGGTAGACCTCAAATAAAAAAGAAACCCACATGAAGAAATGATTATCCTCCTCAAAAAAATAAAATGACAGCAAAATTCCTAAGCTCACATGCAGTGACGGTTTCATTCAACCATAACAAATACATTTATTTTTAATTACTGAGCCAGCACTGTTTGTTTCTCTGATGTTTTAAACAGGTGTTTGCCAGAGAGGGAAATGTACCCAATATCATTATTGCTGTAAGTAGTCATTTATTATTTAATATGCCTCTTGCTGGTTAATTGCATCTTAGTACTATATCTAATAATGACAGACCTGTTGTGCTTTCAGGGACCCCCAGGCACTGGAAAAACAACCAGCATTTTGTGTTTAGCCAGAGCGCTTCTTGGCCCAGCAATGAAGGACGCTGTGCTTGAATTGAATGCCTCAAATGATCGGTAACTGGCTTAGAGTTCATGTTAGTAAAAGTGTGAACTCTCTGTGATTTAGGACGTAATTCGTAATGAAGTCATGTGAATGTCACAGTCATAAAGCTGATCTTTGTATGGAATCCCCCCAACTTTAATGTTCTTCTTGTTTCAGAGGCATTGATGTTGTCCGAAACAAGATCAAGATGTTTGCCCAGCAGAAAGTTACTCTCCCCAAAGGACGTCATAAAATCATCATTCTGGATGAAGCTGACAGGTAAACCCCCCAAAACCAATAGAAATGTCTGCGTTTATGCGTATTCCAGGCTGTTGAGTTATATAAACGTGTAAGTGTAAAATGCTTACATTTTTCCTGTTTCTGAAATAAGCATGACCGACGGAGCGCAGCAAGCTCTGAGGAGAACAATGGAGATCTATTCAAAGACCACCCGATTTGCCTTAGCTTGCAATGCGTCAGATAAAATTATCGGTGAGTGACCTGCCTGTGAAAATTTGCAGTCTGTTTATGTGGAGCATTTACATACAAGTCCCTTTAAAGGTGACCGGAGCTGACCTCCACAAAGTGTCTCGTGTCTATAATGCCAGATTTGACTATGGTCTGTTCCTATAGAGCCAATTCAGTCACGCTGTGCAGTACTGCGCTACAGTAAGCTGAGGGATGAACAGATCATGATGCGGCTGATGGAGGTGGTGGAGAAAGAGAATCTGCACACCACCAACGATGGACTGGAGGCCATTATCTTCACTGCCCAAGGAGACATGAGACAGGTCGGTGAGCTCACAGTCGGCTGAACAGCTTTTTATTAAAGGAGTAGTTCAATAGAAAAAAAAGTAACAGATTTGTCCACTAAAATAAGACCGGACACCAAGACATGTTTGCCTCTTTAGGTTTTCACTGTTCCACAGCTATAATATAGCTAACAAGTAATAGATGTTTATCATACCTCGTCTTAATTAAAGCTCTCAGCAACACAGTTTCAAATATTTAAAACAACTGTTTTGTGCTTCTAAAGATCTGCCTTTTAATAAGCTTTTAATAATGGTAGAATGAAGAAATATACACCTCTTACAACAATTTACTTGTAACCAAAGCTACAAAAACTCATTTCAGTATGACCAGAACTGTGGGTGTGTCCTGTCACAGAGTGATTTATTGCAGCTTCACCCTAGCAACATGAACAACATGGGAACAACACACACTAGTGCTAGAACAGCTCTGTATTCACAACGCTTATTGCAAGCAGATCTATGTTATCATCATCATTCATCATTTGTAGCTGTCTTCACAATTACAGCTATAATCTGTTGTGTAATTAACAGTGGTGGAATGAGACCAAAGGGCATAACATTAAAATTGCTCTTCAGTTTTGGTTCATTTTTTAGATTACAAAGTAAAACTGTGGTTTGAGGCAGAAATTTACTGAAAAGATTTTAGGCAGGACTTTAGCTAATTTCAGACAACTGATTTTACTAATTTGTCTACAAATTTGTCTGATTTGACTACATTTGAGGAGGTAAGCCATTCATTTAAATACAAGCAGTATTTGGTTTCAGTGTTGTAACATTGTGTGTGTAACCAGGCACTAAACAACCTGCAGTCCACCCATTCTGGATTTGGTTTTATCAACAGTGAAAATGTGTTCAAGGTGGGTCTCCCTATTTTTCCCCACAACTGGAGTAAATAATTAACTTCAAACGTGTAGAGTACGTGAGAGAACCACAACACTGTGGATTTTGTGTCCTCTGTTCAGGTATGTGATGAGCCACACCCCCTGCTGGTCAAAAACATGCTTGAACACTGTGTCAGCGCCAACATCGATGAGGCATACAAGGTACTGGCAACTCAGGTTTCTGTAAACCTATAAATAGTAACATATACTTGAAGTAAGCATTCTCATACAGCACATTGATCAGTTCCATATTGTCATTCTTTAGATAATATCACAGCTTTGGTCACTCGGCTACTCTCCTGAAGATATAATAGGGAACATCTTCAGAGTGTGTAAGACCTTCCAAATGCCGGAGTACTTGAAGCTGGAATATATCAAGGTAAATCTGATCTGTTCTTTTTAATGATTAAGAAGTGTTTGTGCAGCTGTATTGTACATCAGATATGCACACGGTAAACATATTGTGCTCTTATTTTGTAATGAGTTATGAATTATGTCTCACTTGGTGTAGTAGATAAAACACTGATGACGTATCATTTCTCAGGAGATTGGCTACACTCACATGAAGATAGCAGAAGGAGTTAACTCTCTCCTCCAGCTGGCTGGACTTTTAGGACGTCTCTGCAGTAAGACTGCAGCACCCGAGGCCAGCTAAAGCCTGCTGCTTCATACTCAACAGTTATGCTGAGATTCAAACCTGGCAGTAACATAGCATGAGTACATTTAACTGTAAATAGTTTAAAACATCCTCAATAAACATTTTTCACTCTGTAATCATATGTCGCTGTTTCATATTAGAATTACTGTCTCTTCTGTGGTTTTAGATTCTCCTTCCCACACACAGCACGTAACCAACAAAAGCCTAATGTGAAACTTCAGTTGTCCCAGAAACACACCAGAAATTGAGATAATGACATTTCTCAAAAACAGTGATTCAGTTACATGTGCCAAAAACACTGAATGCTGATCTTTATATTAATGGTATAAATTATTTCCCCTCCGTTCATTTGAATGTTTTATGGGTTCTTAAATGAGCAGAATGTAAGATTCCTATGAGGTGAATTGCAGTGAAAAAGCCTCTCCTTAGCCACAAATTGACCCCATTGTGTCTGTTCACACTGTAGTATGCCTGTGTGTTGCTTTGTAAAGAAATGAGGGTGAGCTGAGCAGGGCCCTGTTCTTCATTTCTCACTTACAAAAAAAGAACAAGATAAGACATACTAATCATGATCACACTGAACAGGCTAAATCCGGACTGGATTAGTTTAACAAGAATAAGTTAGTGGTGATCGTTACTTATTCTCACAGTGTAATTAGACATGCACTATTTAGTTTAATGTTGCTACAGGATATTTATTCGGGATATTAAGGATATTAGGATATATACAGGATATTAAGTCGGAAAATCATAACGTAACGCCATTTAGCTATTTATTTGTGCCACATTCTGTTTTCTTTTTTTTTTCTTGTTTTTTTTTTCCCGCTTATCTAAACAAATTTCATTTAAATGGATGTAGTCTGGTCTCAACCTGCAAGCATCCTGCTATTTATGACTTCTTTTCATAATAGGAGTCATAGTTTAGATGGTTTTTCTCCTTTTTTTTAGTGTTACAATAACCAATTAAGATCAATAACCAATTCCATCATTAAGAATTTAGCCATCAGCCTTCTACTGACTTTAATTACTTCTGGGCTTCTGCATGAACTGGACTGAGAAATAACTGACTGCCATTTCAGTCTGTATTTTATTCTGTTCAAAGGACAAACATGTGACAAATGCTTACATAATCTTTACATTCAAAAAAGCAACAATTGACAACACCATCTAAAAAATATAAATCGCCATGGTAGAATTTTGCATCATTGGTCACCATATTGTATAATATAAAATGAATTCGTCCAGTTCCGTTAGGAATGTCTACCTTTTAAATACAATATCTAGCATGGTAACTTTTATTTCGAAATCCCAACCTGACTTAATTTCAGTTTACTGTGATGAACTGTAATGATGTAGATCAAACCCCATACTTGGGAATTGTTTTTGCAGGAAAATGACAGATAATTTAAAAAATGTCTAAAAATGATCACGAAAAAAATATATTACACCATATAATAGAATATTAAAATAGTATACATATAATAAATATTGTAATGTAATATAAAGAGAAATATAATGAAACTGTTATTACTACTACAACCCAAATCAGGAAGATTTTATTTTCAGTGTAGTGATACTTAAAACAGATTATACAATTTTTAATTCCATAATATGAAATTTGCTTCCTCTTCACAGCAATATGTGCCTTTATTACATGGATCATTTCAATAAAAGTTCATAAGACCAAGACGCAACCCATGAAATATGAAATTAGAATACAATGCATTGGTTCTGTGTTATTAAATATGCCAAGATATTCCAATACGTATTTAATCTAACCTGGATAACAGTGTGAAACTTTGTGTTAGGTGTTAGTCGTTTCTGCATTGACATAATCAGGCTCATCTGTTAGAAAGATAAAGGTAAACGTGAGTGTACAACATCAGCATTATCATTAAAAGTTTTACATTTCAAAACGGTTCGAACAGTACTGCTCATTTACCATCGTCGTCTTGTTTGCTGTTTTGAAGGAATTCTGTGTTTTCGTAATCGTAACTGTCTGTTACCACAAGGCAGGAACAACATTTTTGATTGGTTTCAGATAAAACAAATTATACATAATAATCACAGCACATTGTGTATCATACACACACACACACACCACACACAGACACAGACGGAGTATGTATGTATGTGTGTGTGTCTGTGTGTGTGTGTGTGTGTGTGTGTGTGTATATATATAATTTTTTTTTTTACACTCACCCGAGTCGTGTTCAACATTTTGCGTTGGAAAAATATTTTCATAGTGTCCAACATCTGCATAAAATACAGATAATTGCATATACCAGTGTTAGATTCTTTACTGATGGCAAACAGACTTGCCGATTGAAAGCCGCGTCCTCGTATTCACTTGCACGTTAACATTTTTGGTAGACAGACTCTATATCTTTACACAACCTGACAGATTGTACTGCAGTCTGCAGTTTCATCAGACTGTGTATGCTAATCTTCATCTAGCTTTCAGATGCAGTGGTTTCTTGTGACATTTCACTTAACTGCACCGTGGCCAACCTTAACACTTCCTTTCTTTTCTCATTTACATACAGGCAATTATATGAAAGATTGAAATGTTTTTACTCACCATCATCTAAAGCACTGTTTTTGTATGGCGGTGTTGCTATTGGGTCTCTAAAAGCAAAAGTTAAAAGTTAGTCGGTTATTTGGTTATAAAGAATAAAGGGATAGTTTAGCCAGATTGTCAGTATACACAATTTACTCCTTAGGTGAAATTCAGTCAGGTCCAACATCTTGGGTATATGAAGTTGCTTAGTTTTTGACTGGAGGTACGAGGCTACTGTACTTAGTAGCCAAGTATGCAGTTTAGCATTGAACAAACCTCATATCTATGAATAAATATATTTATTTATTTATTATACACACTGCAGCCATCTTGAAGCCAAATGTCATAAATAAATAAAAATGGCATTATGTATAATGTATAACAAGGAATCTACTATTCCTTGTAGTAGTATGCATTATAGTATGCAGTAGTGTGTGAGTATACTTCTAATTCAGTCAGATTTACTCGAAAATGTGTTTCCTGTTGTATAACACTTTTGTTTCACGTAATGCGTTTACTTTTAGTGGGTAAACCAAAGAAAAAACTGTTAGCAGTAAATAAAAAATAAAGAGCTTGTGGGTATATATGAACAGAATGAACCAGATCTTTACAGTTCAATAGTGCAGGATGTTACTTCATTAAAAAAAAAAAGACGTATAATGTAGAAAGTGAAATTATCTTGAATATAGGCAAATTAGGAAAGATTATAATTAAAGAAATATAATTCATCTCATATATATATATATATTTGTTTGTTATAATAACAATAATATTAACCTATTCCAAATGGACTATTATTTATTAATACATTTTAATATATATCCTATTCCTCAATTTATACCAGAATCTTTTATTAATACAGTAAGAAATTCATATACAAGAATAATACAAGAATTTTTATCATTGACTAGAAAAATACATAGTTAAAATATTTTTACTATACTGTAGGTGAAGTTATCTGATATTTCTAATTAACAGAGTAAAAAAAATCATCTTTTGAAAGGTTTTTTTTTTTCAAGAAAGAATGTACAATAAACAATGATCTGGTAATAAAAGCATAGATTTTGTAACAATGTCTATAAACAGACTGAATTCTATTTCTTTAATTATAATCTTGCCTAATTTGCCTATATTCAAGATAATTTCACTTTCTACATTTTACATCTTTTTTTTTTTAACAAGATTCCAACCTTTTTTTTTTTTATGAAGTAACATATTGCACTATTGAACTGCAAAGATCTGGTTCATTCTGAATGCCTACTTTTGTCTGAACTGTTCTCACACTTAATGACGTTATTGAGCACTAGCAACCAGTTTCGTTTCATTTCATTTAAAGATTGTGTAGAAGGCCCAGAGTTGCTTTACTACCTGGCTTCATAACCTTACATTCACCAACATACTTTAACCACTGACCCAAAACCACCCCCAGTTTCCTTCCATAACAAAGAAAGTTCTTTACTTACACATAGGTGGGTTCCATACTGCCATACATTGCTGTTAAAGGGGAACATAAAGATAAATGAGTGCAATTGCATATAACAGGAGTACATTTTCAGAAAGCTGACAGCTGGAATATAAACCTACGCTTTGAAACATTCTGGTAACTGCTCTCTAGGTCCTGGGCAGCTGTTGGAAAACAAGGCAAGAAATATCCATTATTATTGCTGATCATTTCTGATTAAACAAAATCTAATTTCTTCTTGTAGTACACTTACTATTCTGTTGGTTGTTAGATGTGTGAAAATTCCTATAAACATAAAGGTTGCACTTCAGTAGAGTGATTTAATTACTGATTATGATTGAATTGAATGGCATTGAAAACATCAGAAAAGTAAATGTGATAGAGTTCACAATACTTTACCCCAAGCTTTCACATGGATTTGTGCTTATCTGATTAGTTCTCGTCACTGCAAACGAAATATGATCAAGATATATGTAAAATGCACATTCCGTCAGCTTTACAGTTTGAATCGGGTTTATCAAATGTTTTCATACACGGCAATTTAGTATTAAACAATATGCAACTCTGTGTAACTGCGCACAAATGTCAGGATGGTGACCAATATAATCATAAAGAGGGGTGAATAACGCTCCTGTCAGAGCTTTAAGGAAATTAGAAATTTGTCTTTTTACAGACGTTTGATACCAGGTGTTCCATTAGTATTAAAAAAATTATTACCAGTAGCAATTCAAGCAAAATTCAATTTCATTCATATTCATATTTATGTTCTTATTCTTAATGTATTATTTGGCTTGATGTTCATGCTTCATAAGACTTTACACCATGTGCTGCATTTCTAAAGAGCTAAAAGATAAAATCAGACATAACAGTTAATATCAAACACTTTAAAACTACTGGTCTAGTCAAAGACTGTAAGCGGACATGATGGACTGTCTACATGTTGTACTAAATGTTCTTTTAATTTATTTTTTATTTATGATTACTATTTATTTTTGTGTGTGTTTAACATTTCATACTGTTTTACTGAAGCAACATCCATAACACAGGCAGTATAGGCTCTGGTCACAAAAATGGCACATTATATACTGTAAAACTAGGAAGCATCCTCAAGAAACAGTGAGAATACAGAGCCAGGGGGAAAAAAAATGCTTTTCACCTGTTTTTGACCTTGTCACAGCAAACCTGCTCCCCTCTCGTTGACTATATAAAACCAGAATAAAATATTATAAACCTCAATCCCGCTCCATCAGTTACACATATAGCAATAATAATAGGTTATTAAAATTTATAATAATGGCACCAGAAAAATCTCAGACAACTTACAACACTTGTGTACTATAGAGTTGGTTATTCTCTTGTACAATCACTGCAAAAAGAAACAAATAATATAAAATAAAATAACGTTTTATATTTTACTGTAATAATGCATATTCATGGAGACATGAAAAGAGAATATGTGTCATCTGCCACTCACTAGATTTCTTTCTACAGCGCAGGCAGAGAGCACAGATGAAGCCCACTGTAGAGAGGGACAGGAAGGCAAGGACAGCACCTTGCTGGCTTGTGACCTCAATCATAACTTCAAAGTAAAAACGTAGCTGATTATTTTACTGAGTGAATTTCGTCAGAAGATAGCGTCACATTCCCAGCCACAAAAAAATGTTTGGGAAAAAAATACTAGCGTAAGCAGGCCTGCTCAAGTACACATGAATACAAAAAGCATAGCGGTGATGTTTAACTCTTAAACAGGCCATTTGGATATACTTCTTGGAGTAAGAAGAAGTTTTTTTAACACAGACAAAAGTTTTAAAAGTACAGAATGTCAAATGTATTTCCTATTGTCACTTACGTTATCACGACTATAAACAACTGTTTACTCACCAGTTTTTCTTTTTTGAAGTTTATAAGATAAAAAAAACACTGTTTGTCACGTTAATAAGAAACCAGAAAGCACAAAGCCCTCTGCTCTAAAGACTTTCCTGTGGATTAAAGCTTACTGACTGTTAAAAAAAACACTAACACTGGAGACTCCTTCTGTAAAATCTGTAACAGTTGTACATTTTTTTGTGTTAAAAATATTTTTTTTTAAATCTGTTTATTATTAGGTTTAGATATGGAGCATCTGTTGAAAAATAGAAATGATAATGAATTAGAACAAGCGCATTAATATAAACCTGTGATTAGAATTCCAGCTTGCCCTGCTGTCACCGCTGCTCTTATAGAATATGAATCAATACTTTTCAACCAATCAGATCTGAGAATTCAGTGTCAGTGTAGTATAAGGAATAAAGACCTAAATATTTAAATTTAAGGACTCTGATATCCTAAGAAGATATCAGATGAGTGCTTTATTAAACAGAGCTGCACTTGACCTGTTAAGCCTACAGATAAAAAAGATAAGTTCTAGTATTTACCACAAGGCAGTGTCCCGAATGTACAGTGTTCTATGTGCCTATTTAATGTATAGAATGTATAGTGTTTTTTCCAATAAAATCAGTTACAACTCAGTTCTTTTGTACCATTGCCACACATCCACCTTCTAATGTAAAATGAACTCATTGCTTATCATTTAAATATCAGATAGACTGAACCTTACCTTCAGCTAAAATGTTGGGGGAAGAGAATTTGACAGAGGGTTGTTAAAGGTTTGGATATATAGTCTGACAAAATAACTATGTTAGTTGCTGGTTTAATTCCTGTTATGCCCTAATTTTTCGCTTTGCTGTAAACTACTGACACCCACATGATGCAAGTGAAATGATCACTTAAGCTCTGAGTTCTGCTTTTCATAATAGGATACGCAAGACGCCATTCTTTTTGGTTACTTCAGATATTAGTAATTGCCATTGCTGTTCATCCTTTAAGTATCTTCCTTGTGTTATATATAAATGTAGCTGACCAAACTCTGTATTTTGTGAATTCTCTGCTTTTCTTTCTTCATCACTTTTATTACAATATTAAGCAGACTAACTTATTCAGAGAAGGTTTTTGCTAATGCTGAAGGTTTTTTTTCCTGCTGTTCCTAACCATGACTTTCAATAACTTTAGAGAACTTTAGTTAGTTTTTTAAGATTTTAAAGTTAAAGACTTTTAAAAGTTACCTTAACCAGCGTTTCAGCGTGCGCCCATTCTGTTGCAACTTCTTCCAGTTTCAACTGAAGGTCTGATAAAAAAAAAAAGTACAGGGCGAGAAATGCTGTTTCCTGTTTCAAACTGAACCTCACCACATCCGCATGTTCAAGCGCCGGACACAGGTTAGAAGACCACCACAAAGCCTGTGTGTGACTACACATCTGTTGTTGTGGGGTTTTTTTTGTAGGTCTGTAAAGAATTTAACACATTTTTAAATCTTGTAATTATATTACAAATGATATACTATACAGGATTTTATACGAAAGCCTGTCAAGACTGCTGCAAAGTCTACTCATGGTTCTGCAGAGGTGTCTGGCTTTCCTGAAGGGTTTCATTTTGAACCCTCTCTGGTAGGTTACACAGTGTTGTAGGGTACTACATAGAACCTTTAAGAGTTTAGGAGAACATTTAAGGTACCAAATTTTTTTTTGAGAGAGAGATTGTATGAGCCTACAAAGCATGCTATAATACGTTTGTTCAACTGAAAATCACACATTCAATAAAAGAAGCAAACAATATATAGAACATATTCGTGGACATTTATACAAAAATCAAGAACACTGTTTTAAAAATTATTAAAAATAAATTTCAGCATTATATCGTTAATTTAGTATGCTTTTAACCATTTATGGTTAATTCATTTCTTTATTTTGAGGCAAGGTCACACGAGTATCATTTTAATATCTGGAAAGGTCTTTTTCACTGAAAGACCTGCTTCACTCTGAAATTAGGAATATGTACTTAATGTATGCTGAACATGTGAAATATGAACTTGTTTTCCCCTTAATCTTATCTTTATTGGTGGGTATAAACCTTATATTGTAAGAACTAAATAGTAGATTAGAATGGTAGATTAGCACTCTAAAAATACAGCCCCCACACGCCTGCACTTTACACTTGCATGAGAGCCCAATGAGCACAAAAATGAAGCCTAGGTCTGACAAGCATATGAACAGAAAGTGTTAAAAGGTCACGGATTATGACACACGAAGACTCCTAGAACTCTTGAGCAATACTTCCCATGAGCTGAAGTGTGACATGTGACACTGCTCCCAATGTGTCAACATCTTTAATAGCATCTAAATCTTGTCCATCTTTTGAGCAAAATAGCAACATCTTTTACATAAGTAAGTGTGTGACAGTGTAGGTTTTAAGGAGTGATTTTAAAATCTGATGAGATTTTATGGTTATGTAGTGTTGTATAACAGAAAGCATGTGTCAGACCTCAGACAAGTGAAGACTAAAAGCCTAGACAGTTGTATGCAAAGATGTAAATTATATTAGGTTATATTATATAGTAAGTTTATTTTGGGCCTTTTTTTAACCCTCAAAAAATTAGCATGATGCACTTAAAAAAATCTAAGATTCATCAGTGGCTTCTACTTGAACCTGAAGAACCTTTAAAAAGCATTAGGACAAACAAAACCAAATAAAAGAATTTAAAAAATCAGTCCATGTCCACCTTTACGCTCATCTCACATATATTTAAAAGAGATATATAAAATAGACTAGACAATTAAATAAACACTGTTTTATTAGGTCCCACCACAATATGAATTTCAAAAGTAGGAATGTTGTATTGATTATGAAAATACAAAACAAATCCAATTTGTTGGAATTTTGCAGCATGTGAGAGCTGGGGTGTATTTTAGGAAGCAATGTTCAGGCCATTGTTCTTTTTGCCATTCAGGCTTTTAAAGATGCTGGATGATTTGGTTTCTTCAGTAAACACTGGTTGAGACTGAGAAAGGAAAAAGAACATGTTATTACTTCTCTCAACACATCAGATAAAGATAGCAAAAGGACCATAAAATGTTTTCTAAATGAAGGATAAATCTGCTTGAGTTTTTTTTTTAACAAAGAAAGATTAGACATTATAGAAGTTCTTATATACAGTATTATATTTGGTGATCCATCAACACTGACACTATTTAGCTATAATACTGAGACATGAAAAATCATGTGATCAATGATCAGTGACAGAAAGAATTCCTGTTGTCTGATGAGATAAATACTTACGAGAACTGCTGCTCAAGCTGGAGGACACATAGCTGTTCCCACCTGCTCCTAGCCCTCCTCCAATTCGTCCACTTCCCAATCCCACTCCGAGACCACTTCCAAGACCTCCTCCAAGACCTCCTCCAAGACCACTTCCTAGACCTCCTCCAAAACCTCCTCCACCCAGGCCTACACCATAGCCATATCCACCTCCAAGGGCAAGGCCAGCACCTCCTCCCAGTTCTCCTCCTCCTGCAGCGAGAGCCAGAGCACCTCCAGCACCTCCTGCTGCACCTCCTACTACTGACTTAGACATCTGCACAGTGATACCGCCCCCAGACTTCAGCCTAGGTCACACACACACACACACACATGAACACACACGTCACACTGCCGGTAACTACATGATCATGAACTGACATTTCGAAACACATAGCTGACTGAGAAATATTCTTCTTATACAATAACTATACTGTAGATTTTTTTAACTTGCTTTTTTACTGTAGAAAGTTTTGGAACACTCTAGCTTTTATCATTAAAATACTCTAAACTTTGATCATTTAACCAAAGAACAGATAGAAGTACATAGAGGTGTTTATTGTTAAATATCTAGTGAAAAATTAGGAATTACGTGTTATTGGAGCATTCTTAATCTAACCAAAATTTAACAGATTATTTTAATACTTGTAGCACATTTATGTTGACCGTCATCTATAGGCTCAAAAAATGATCACACTTTTAGTAAAGCATTGGTTTAGAGTGACCAGTTAAGATTATTCCATATTTAATTGCTGTCATTATTAATTTTGCAATAACAGCACACCTTGATGTGTTTTATTCACCTTGACCACCAATTTACCAATGATTACAATTAATATGTTTTTTATACATGATATTATTACATTTCATATA
>JAOUQY010000021.1:13050400-13073375 GCA_028566355.1 Doras micropoeus
CAGTACAACACACACTAACACACCACCACCACATCAGTGCTGAGAATGATCCACCACCCAAATAGTACCTGATCTGTGCTGGTCCTGTGGGGTGCATCTATATGGTAAATGGAACTGAGTGTAGAGAAACGGGGGTGCTCATTATGTTATGCCTGATCGGTGTATGTACTCTTGATACCACCCTAGTGATAAGTGATTAAATTTTAAAACCACAATATATACCATTTTTAGAGTGTGACCTTACCTTATCAATGAAGGATGCAAATTTGTCATTGAGGGCTTGCAGCTCTTCTTTCTCCTTCATGCGTGTAATCTGCACAGTGTCCATGGATGGGAGTGTGGGGTCAATGGTGGGCACCGGACTGACACCTGCATCCACTGTGGTGCTGGTGCTCAAGAAGGATGGGTTAAAATCATAACCTCCGATCTTGAAGACACGGCCACCCAAACGAGCCCTTAGAGGAGCCACACCAGATCTGAAGCCTGTAGCTCTGCTGCCTACAACTCCCAGACTCAAGCCACTACCTAAGGCAAATGCACCTCTACCCAGGGCAATACCTGCTCCACTAGCACCTGCACCAGCACCCGCACCAGCACCCAAAGCTAGACCTAGACCTCCCATTCCAAGCCCCAAACTAAGACCTCCTCCGGTGGCTCCTGCACCCCTAGCCAGGCCAAGTGAACGGGATAGAACGATGTTAGCACCTCCACCCCTGGCTCCTGTGAACAGAGGGTTGCCTCCATAAGTAGCTCCAAATCTGACTGCCGACCCACTGATTCTAGTGCTTCTGTCAGCCATATTATCTCAGAGCTGGGGTCCAGATCTTTGCAGAGGAGTCCTGGTGCTCAGTCAGATTGTCCCATGCCCTCTCCAGCCTTTAAATAAACAGCCTTTACCTAGGCTGATCATGTTGGCTGCTGCTGATTTGCTGTAGCTCTTGTGCCAGTGTAAGTCACATGTTCAAGCTTAGCTGACTGACGGGCCAGCGTCCCCCCTAGAGGCACTGATCTGCCTCAAACATGTTAGGATTGACTCAACAACCCATGGCCTGAATACAGCTCAGCTGTCTCTGTTTAAACTTTTTACTGCTGAAAAGCTGAAAAGCACCCTATTATACTGGCTAAATTCCAAAACAGCTTGACTGACAGCCCAATCTCACCTTTGGTTTTATGATATACTTTGAGAATGTTGTTTGCAGAGAGAGATACTAGCACTTATAAATTAACTTGGGCTTGGCATTATGAAGCAGATTCCAAAATAACTTTTTTGCTCAAAGGAAAGAGAATCATCAATCAATCTGCAGCACAGCTGAATGATAAGTGGCATGCTACAACATGCTGAAAAAACATCTGCACGCAATATTGGATCACAAAGCCATATTTACCCTGCTTTAACCTGTTATATAATTGTAAAGGTTGACAAAGTTTTGGGGTAATTCCAGACCCTTCACTGGAATAATTTTATTATATAACTCATTATTAAGTCTCACCCTTTAAAATCCTCCAAAAATACTTGACATTCTGTGTAGCAGGGGATTTTTTTTACTAGCTTCTTGCCTCCTGATAAAAAATGAATAGTAATATTGGCAAAATCCCAAGGGTACTGATTTGTGGAATCATTAACCATCTTTTCTTGAAGGCTGCAGAGGGCTGAGTCTTGCCTGTACTGGTCTCTCACATTATAAACTAGCAGACACCATCCCGAAATATCAAAAGAGTCACATATCAATTATCATTTCAAATGATAAAATTGTTCATTTCTATGTTTATTTTGGATTCCTGATGATTGAATTAATTCATGACCTAGTACATACGCATTCACAGTCTGCTACATTGAAAAATGCACACAGAACATTTGTATTGTAGTATATTTAGGTAGACAGTTACAGCAGTTAGAGTAGACATTATGCATTTGGAGTATAATCTTTTGAGTTATAATTATCATCATTATCATCATTATAATGATGCACTGTGCTATGTAATTTTACTGACTGTATTAAATTAAAAACTAATGCATTATTAGTGGATTGTAAATCCTTAGACCCTTAGGAAAAAAGGCCCTAATTGGAACTCAATTGTTCTATCTAGGGTTCTATATAGGACCTTATGGGTTCCCCAGAAGTACAACCAATGAATTCTTTTAGGTTATGCATATGTATCAGGAAAATTCCACTACCCTTTGTTGTAAAAAATAAAATAAAATAAACAAGAAAAATGGACTGTGTGAAATTGCCATGGCAGAAATTCATTACAAATAATTTACAAAGTACATAGTTTAATAACCTTTATTTAGCATGAATAATTTGCAACTACAATAGCTAGCTTCCTTTACTACACTATAAAATATATATATATAAAAATTAAATAGGAAAACAACAGCAAAACATTATATTACTTCTTCAACGCTAGACTCTATTTTCCTTTTCTTTCTTTCAACTGGTTAAATGTGCTGCCAAGCCAGGTTATAATTTAGTAGAAGTGTCATGTACAAATAATTTCTTATAAGTTTGGCATAATTGCTCTTTGACTCTCTGGCTAAGCTGACCTCTAAAATGACATAGGACAAATTAATAAGAGAAGACATAAACGAGTCAGAATAATTCACATATTTTAACCATCACTTGTCAGGAGCTTCCTGACGTTTCTCACTATATATGCAAGTTCAGGCAAAAACACTGCTGCTTTTTCCATACAGTGCAGACCTTAAAGCCCTTCAGTGGATTCAAAAGTAGTTTGTTTCAGTTCATTTTACATAAAAAAAACTTTTTGTCCATCAGAAACGCACTAGAGCAGGAGGCAGATGAGTGTGGAGTATCATATGATCAGCACTCTGGACAGCAGCAATCGGTAAAACTGCAAATCAGGGTTGGTGGGGTTCATCACAGTCTTCAGCTGGCCTGATGTTCAGCTTCATTACATCATTAATGTCCACACAATGTAGTATAAATAGATAGCAATTTAGTATACTGAAAGCAGGGAAAACATGTTCACATAGCCTAAACGACTGGGGTGGTTTTTTTTTTACTCCTTTTCGTATAGAGGAGAAGAAAACGTAAAATGCAGATGTCCCATGTATGTTATGAGTAATACGGAGCGACATGGGTGTTTCACAATGCATCCAGGACATGTGCAAGTCCCATATAGTTTTAGATCTGCATGTTATCATGACACAGCTACAGCCTCGAGGACTCCGGCCTCCACGGCTCCGGTGTGCGCGGAGAAAGCCGGCGGAGGGTCAGCGCGTCCGGCAGCTGCACGCGCGATCACGCAGCGATCTGCTTTCCTTGCGGCCGGGACAGGGCTGAGCTGATCCCGCTCGTATTCCTCTTGGGCTCGCTGGATCTTCCGCCTCTTCATTTTGCCTTTGTGACAGTGGTGCGTGGTGAGAGAAAGAGCCACGATGCCGACGATCGCGACGCCGAGGAGGATGAGCGCGAAGGTGGAGGAGAGCGGCGGCGGGAACGGCTCAACTTTCTCCGCGCAAGTGCCGTTAACGCAGCGCCAACTCTCTGTGCTCCCGAGACTCATCGCCAGTGGACTCCAGGGATTGATCTCACGCTGTATAATTGCAGGGTTGGGTCTCACTTACGCGTCAGATTCCTTGTGAGCGCCGCCAAAAATCCCGGTAATGGACGTGGTGCCGGTTCCACCGACAATCCGAGCTCGCCGGACAGATTTGGAAACGGGTTAAGAGTGAATGTCCTGGTCCTGATCGACGCCTCTGTTCAGCGTTAATGAATAAACACCACACTGAATGAATGAACTATATTCTGATCGCCTTAAAGAAAAGGATTTGAAGTAAAAAACGAACCGACGGAGTCCAGCTTCCCACAGGGTTCCAGCGGTCCGGAGCTGATAAACCTGTGCGGGCGCAGTGCTTTACACACACACACACACACACACACACACACACACACCCAGACACATACACGTTTGTCTTGCTATACTTGTGAGGACCTTCCATTGACATAATTATCGCTGCAGTTAATTAATGTTAACGCTAACCCCAACCTTAACCTCAGTAATGAAAAGGCAACTTTTTGCTCCTTTATTTTTTTATTTTTGGAGAACTACAACAAAAAAACACTTTCCTTATGGGGACCAGCAAAATGTCCCCAGAAGGTCAAAAATATCAGATATTCCTATCCTTGTGGGGACTTTTGGTCCCCACAATAATATAAAAACACGGTCCCCACATACACACACACACACACACACACACACACACCTCAGAACTCAGGCACTGACGTCATATTCATCATCCCTACATCTCCGTGTCATCACGGGTCAAATGGTAAACGGAGCACTAACTCCGCTTAGGCAGTTATAAATAATCAATTCGGCGTCTCTATGAATGCTTAATGAAGGACTTCCTTCGTCAGGGAACCCTGTGCCTGGTTTAGAATTTTGTATTCAAATAGAGCAAGCTAAAGAAATCACAGCAGTTTCTAGAAGAGCAGTTCCTAAAGCTAAGGTCTTAGAAAACAGTTGTGTAGAACTCTACATATATAAAGGGAATAAAGCTATGTAGAAAGCTAAGTAGTCTTAACCCATCTACAAGGAAACCTTTTAGGCTTATTTGAGAGTATAAGACACTTGCCTATGTAAATCTCTCATAAGAACTGAAACAATGTTAAGACTCAGTCTTAGTTAGTACTTTGTACAATTTTCCAAATACCCCACATTGTTATCTTCAGCAACTGCTTTATCCTGGTCAGGGTCACAGTGGATCCAGATCACAACCTATCCCAAGAACACTGGGAATACAGGATGGGACAGCAGTTCATCACAGGGTGCCATGCACACATACATGTTCGTGTGTGTCATGTTTTGGGGAGGTGGGAAGAAACTGGAGAACCTGGAGAATACCACAGGGAGAATGCAAAACTCTGCACAGACAGTAAGGAATCAAGACTGAACTGGGAACCCTGGTGCAGATGGTGAGATGAAACACAAAACTCAGTTATCATGATCAGAGAAAGTATGTCAGTCAGAAAGTGTCCTAAAGTAACCGTATGACAAAACATCGATCAACCAACTTAGGTATTATATCAACTTGACAGTAGAATACACCAAAACAGATTTTGATAGTTGATGCAAATGTTTGTCAGTTGCCATGAATGGCTAATAATGTCATGTAGCCCTATGAAATTTTACCAAACCTCCTGTGACTGAACACCATGCCCTTATAGAGATCTCTTTGTAACTGTCCAGTGCTGAATACATTTTTCAAATAGATGATAGAGGCTGGCTAAGCCAATGATTACCATCCCTGTCCATGGAGTCCCTGTCTTACATATTTTGTTGCCCTGCTCTAATTCATGCATCCAAATAATCAATCATCTGCAACAGGACTGCTACTGCCCATGACCGAGCATAAAACGTCAACTGCCATGTAGTGGCACTCCCATCCTCAGAACACATCTAATTGTGCTCTATTTCAGCAGCTGGTCTTGTGTCCTGTCAGTCCAGCGAATGAGAGCCTGAAGACCGATGGCCTGAGACAAAGAACTAACACTCAAGCAATTTCAGCCTCTAGGCATTTTGTCAGTCAAAGACCTCTCATGCATGGTGTCTACACTCAAGGACTGTTGATAAGGTTACATATTAGCTTGTTCTAATTCATTAGTGTTGCTGCGGTAACAGCTACCTCACACGGCATCCACATAAACAGATTTTTAAAAATGTTTTCTGTAAGAAGAGTCTCCAGTCCCAGCACTTTGTAATCAAGATAAAACCACAACCATAGGTTTACTGACAGGACAGAAGAGGTTGGGTTTTGCAGTATCTCTGAAATGTGACAAGCTGCATTTTTGTATTATTACCTTCAAGAAAGAGAAAGAAGAAGAAAGGCCGATAACAGAAAGTCTGTTTATAGCTGCTATAATATGATAAGAGAAACTAATCTGTTTTGTGGACGTTCCACAACTTCAAATAGATAACATGTACAAAGTGTTATTCTTTAATTAATAGAATTTGTAATTATTGGCAAATTGCTGGGGTATAAGAGGAATGAAATGCTTTGGGACATGCTATTACAGGAAAATAATCAGCTTCAGTTACAGCTTCAGATAATGGATCTCTGCTTCACGTCACACAACCTTGTCATTAATTGTTTTGTTTTACACCGACCAAAACAGTAAGTCACTACTATATCTGACATACCAAGAAAAAAAACAGCCTCTCTTACATGAGAAGATGGATTTTATACACTACAAGAACTTTATTGTTCTTGACAAGGTGCTAAAACTTAGGGGGTGCAAACAAACTGAAAATCACACTCAATAATGTGGGACTAAATGTCATTGTTAAGTGGCCATTTGACAGGTGATATAAGCATGTATTACTGTTCCTGAGCGAGCTTAAAAATGGAAAATTCAACTGTTAAGGCATCTAATAAGATATCCATCAGTGAATCTGAATTTAATGTGGGTTTATCATCAATAATATTAAAGTGTGAACACCACCAAACCCTCACAAAGTAATATTTAACCCATTTGAAACCACCAATGAGATATGAAACATAGATGAAAATAAAAATGTAAAGATTTAAAAAACTGATTTAAGAGTAAATCAACCAAATAAAAGATCAATTGGAATGTATATTTTGAAAATATTTAACTCCAGTGCAATGTTTAAAAATGAAAGATTTTTTGGATTTTCCCACCACTTTTCTCGATAATTTAGTCGTATCCAATTCCCACCCCTTGGTATTTCTCACGTCACATGACAGGCTGCCAGTCAGGCCGGCCGCCACTTCTCACTGCTGCTCATGCGATATCTGGGAGCGCTGGAGCGCTGGAACACTTTGCTGTTGCTCCACTTGGGAACCCAAACAATTGAATGTCTGTCAAGACATTTTTAATGCCTTGTTATAACAAACAAAACAAACCATACATGTAAGCTGCACCATCCTAAAACTTGGTTTATCTCCTGCAGTACTGGTCAAATAACAAGCTGACTAATGAGTCTTTGAGTATGGTCAAATCACATGAGGTCAAAATAATGAAAACAATACTGATACTCAACCAATAAATCTGGGTATGTCCGGGGCACAAAGCTCTGTACTTTTCTGAAAATTTGAAGCAACCAATTAGAGAGCAGCCTCAGATCACCTTTTTGCCAAATGTGAGGAGCTGCATAGACACTCATTTGGCCAGTGCCCTTGGAAGTTGCAAGGTTGGGCCCGCATGGATTGGACCTGTTTGTCCAGTACATTCTGAGAGATGTTAGAGTGGCTTGAGATCTGGGCAGTGGAGGTCAGTGGTTAAGACACTGGAGTACTGAACATAAGGCCATGAGTTGAAATCCAAGCTGCCACTGTTGGGCCCTAGAGAAAGGCCCTTAACCCTCAACTGCTCACTTGTATAAATTAGATAAATGTAAATCACTCTGGATAAGGGTGTCTCCCAAATGGCATAAATGTAAATCTGAGGGATTTGGAAGCCAGGTCAACAGCTTGAACCCTTTGTCATTTTTCTCAACTCATTCCTGAGCAGTTTTTTGCAGTTATCCTGCTGAAAAAGGCCATTGACATTAGGGAATACGTTTGGTGGTGAAGGGATATACTTAGTCTGAAATAATGTTTAGGTAGGTGGTACGTCCCAAATTAACACCCACGTGAATGCCAGGACCCAGGGTTTTCCAGTAGAACATTCCCCAGAGGATGACAAATCAATCAGCATACATGCACCATCCACATGATGTAAAAGATTCACCAGACCAGGCCACCTTTTCCATTGCATGGTCCAGTTCTGATGCTCATGTGCTTATAATAGGTGCTTTTGGCAGTGGACAGGAGACAGCATGGGAACTGCAGCTATGCAGCTCCATAAGCAGTAACTTGTTATGCACTGTGTTCTGATGGCTTTCTATCAAAGCCAGCATTTACTTTTATGCAAATTTTGCTACAGTAGCTTTTCTGTGTGAATCTTCCTTGACAAATGTCATAACGAGCTAATCAACGCTATTCACTCCACCAGTCAGCGGCTTTAAAGTTATGGCTGATTGGTGTATGTATTCACACAGAAATTAACCAAATACAATTTATGAAAACAATTTTTCATAAATGCTAACATTACTACAAGGTGCATCGGACAACTAAATAATTTGTATTCCTTAATTATTTTGCAATATACAGTATAATTTACTTTTAACACATTTAAGCAGCCTTTCTTCTACCAAAATTTCTACTAAAAAAACTAAATGATCATCATGTTCCAAAACAAGTGCCAGTTCTGCTAGCTGCATAATGCTGGCCAAAAATCAACTGGAGCAAATGTTGCATTACTTCTTGTCTTACAGTCATCCTTAAATCATTTATTACCGTCACGATTTACCACTGACCAGCTTCCACATATTATCCTCTTTTTGTTTTTGCTTCCTCTTTTCATATTTTGAAAACTGCCACATGCACATTTATTGACATCTCACTGGTATATTGTTTGGCATTCCATAAATATTCAATTTATTCCTGCATTTTAACATTTAGCTTTTATGTGGACTTCAATGATCATCCTTCTGGGGCACATTCCTGTCCTGCCTGTCATGTAGCTCCGCTGTTGCATTTGGCCCCGCTTCTTTTTTCTTTACAACGGCATTCGGGAGAAGCAATATGTACCGAGAAAGACAATGACAGTGTGCATTCCCCAGTTAATTCTACAACATTATCACACTGTTATTGCCAGTCAGCATGAAGAGAGAAAGGAAAGCACTGAATGTCCATTAGAAGTAGTTCTGTTGGACCATGGTTTCAGAATTCAGCAGACTGATTTACTGGATAGGACAACAGAGCTGCAGGAACAAGGTTAGTGTTCAACAAAAATCAGAAAA
Organism: Doras micropoeus; assembly: GCA_028566355.1. Taxonomy (NCBI): domain Eukaryota; kingdom Metazoa; phylum Chordata; class Actinopteri; order Siluriformes; family Doradidae; genus Doras; species Doras micropoeus. The sequence continues at coordinate 13,059,233 of JAOUQY010000021.1, forward strand.
ATCAGATTGCGAGAAACTTCAAAAAAAAAAAATAACAACCCCATAACTTCATTGTCTTTAAAACAAGCTAGTGTGTTTTGCCAGGGGCGGCAACAGCACATTGTGAAATTGTGCAATGTCTCACCCTATAAAATGACACTGCTTTTTGCTGTTTGCTCACACTCACACTTCAACAACCCCTGTTCTGAAACTGCGCACTGTAATTCCAAACCAGTAAGGAAGAATAACTGCCCATATTACAAATGGTTCTACAAAAACATGATTGCTCTTTAGGTTATAGCCCCATAGAAATAATAAATTCCCTATGAATTCCCTTTAGAATGATAAGGTTCATTTCAACAATTCTAATTTCACATTCAACTGTATAATGTCATGGTCTCAAAGTATAGTCTCTTTGTATTAAAAACCTTTCAGAGTTTCACAGCTTATTAAAAGGGTTCTACTTTTAGTGCGAGGATAACACAGTGGAACGCACCATCACACACTTTCACAAGTAATCACAAATAATCATAAATTACTCACGTAAATGCAATAAAAACTAATGCTCCTACGTGAAATATGAGAGATAAATCATAGACGCCTCAGGACAAAATAAACTATGCACAAAATAAACCCATACAGTTTAAAAAGATACAATGCTTCTCTGTTTTTTGCTTTCTTAACATAAAAAAGTCAAATGTAGCCTTGGGCCATGATGGGTCATAAAACATGCTGTGTAGCAGCCCACCCTTTAACATCCATCTGATTGCACTTTATTTTATCAGCTTATCTTGTGCCAAATGTATCCTGTCAATCCAGAACAGTCCAAGCCTGAAGACTGACAGTGCATGCCAGTGAACCGAACTCCAGCAATTTCACCCTCTAGTCACTTCGACACAATTTTCTTCTCAAATTTATTCAGTAGAAGTATTTTAAACCACATCTTACATCTAGTATTTGTTATAGTATTTGTGGATTTTGCAGCACTATAAATTATATAACAAAGAAACACTCAAAATTATGTCCACCCAATATTCCTTAACCTGATCCTATAGGGATATTTAGTTTTATAGTGGAAATACAGTATTGACATTACTAACAAAGTGAAGAAACATTTACCAGCATTTACCAGTTTAGCATTGTGCAGTGTGGGTGCACTTGAACCAAATCACCTTCACTCATTCATTCATCTCCAGTAGGTACTTTATCCTGGACTGGGTCATGGTGGATCCAGAGTCTAAGCCTGAGACCACTGCCTGTGAGGTAGGAATAGACTCTAAATGGGCCAGCACACACTCACACAGTCCCATTCATTTGTCTACGTTCAGGGTGAGACAGGAAACAGTATTTTTTTTGTTTTAACTTGAACCTGACTACTATTCAATGCAACTCTGACCATAAAAAACCATACACGATGCACAGAAGTGAAGAGTGAATAAAACAAAAAAAACTCTCCCCAGGCCAACTCATTAACTCAGACGTTCACAAAGCCCCACCGTCTTAGGAGCTGCTCTCACACCTTGCGAGTGAGTCACCGAGGGAGAGGATCCAAATACGATAAATCCGTGTTGGCCCATTGGACTGTGACGAGCAAGCACATCTCCTCTCCCAGGAGGCATGGGCATGGATCCATATACTGTAATTACCCACGTCAATAAATGGTGTGTCCTATGCCAAGGCACAAATCCAATCCTGTGTAGAACAGCTTTGCACTAGGCAATAAAAAGGATGCAAGGAAATCAGGTCTTCCCACACCCACTCTTTTAATGTGGTTGGATTCTTCTAATAATAATAATAATAAAAACCTACTCCGCTGCCTGGGAGGCTGGCATTTACATGCAGCAAGCATAGCGTTTTCAATCTACGAGAGAGCGCTTGAGATCTGCGCATTAGCCCTAATGATCATCTTCCCATTGTGCTTCTGGTCTATTGTTATTCTGAAATGGCCCAGGCGCAGAAAAGCAGCGAAACAGAGAAGAAAAAGCAGAGAAACAGAGAAGAAATGGCTCTCCAGGCAAGACATGATGGAAATGCGGCTGCAAAAAAAAAAAACCTGAAACAAAGAGTCAGTCCACCTAGCCTGCACACAAGCGCAATTCATCAACACGTCAACAGCTCAGACTTGCAGGAACGCATGTATCTTTCTTCCCTTATCTCCTGTGCAACAAACTCACTTCGGAGTTGAGATAGAACCATATGGCAACTGTGTTTGTCATGTGATTTCACAAGACCATCTGCTCCATTTCAGATTTTGGCCTGGCTGGATAATGAGCATAAATTAGCACCAAACAAAGCACCATGGCGTATATTCAAGAGCTGCTGTAATCAAAAAGACACAACTAGAGGACACATTTTAATAAAGTCCTGCATGGCACAAATCCTAAGACTCACCATGTCTGCTTCTTCCAAAGTCAAGCAAGTGCTAAACCATGACAGACAGTCAATTCTTCTTACTGAGCCAAAGCACAGGCTCTCCAGAGATGTGCTGGGTGAATGCTGATAAACACATAATTCAGCAGATTGCCTTTGTGCTTTGACGGAGAATAACAAGCCATTTAGCCGTCTTTCCATTCTAGACATTTCAATTTCAAACTCAGCAAGGAGAATAGAAGAAACATCCTCTGTAGGTGCAGAGCGGAAGGGGACCGACATAGGACAGAGGAATTTTGCACATAAAGACAATAATGAGAGGAGTTAAAAACACAAGATACAGATGGCACCTGTCATACTGTAAAATATTACAATTTTTGTTACACCACACTTGGATGTTACAAGAACCATCCAGCAAAGTTTGAATAAAGGATTCAACAGAGATAAAACACAAGTTTTACAGACAAGTGAACAGACCAAGTTGAAAACTCTCCTAAGCCTAACTTCCTCTGTATACACGTGATTGACAGCCCACTGGCTGAGAACCCCAGCCTGTTACAGCACTCAAGAAAGAAGAACAGGAAAGGAAAATCAGGAACGCTGAACACAATGCACAAAGTAACAAATTATAGTCATCTTGGTACAGACTTAGATAAAAAAAAAAAAAGGCACCACCCATGGAGTGCTTTCAGGAAAAGCACTAGCTGTAGAGCTTTTTGCCCAAAATCTGGGGGAAAAGCAGGTTACAAAACATGCACACTGCAACCATAACAACACTCTAACCAGTCCCAGTAGTACCAGCCAACAATATTAGATTCATTATCAATAATAAACATGGTGATGAAGGGGTTGTTTGCTTTTGTGGTAGATTTAGAAGCAGAAAATGTAGAGAACAGTATCGGGTTTTGCAATTTGACTGTACACAGCCATGGTTAAAGTACGTCACGTCATTAGATAATTTTTTTTGGAATACTGTAAATTAAATATACATGTCATGTACACTGAAGTACCAGAAAAACTGGTACACCCCCAACAGAATCTTGGAGGGAACATTGCACAGTCCTCACGCTGATGTTTGTTCAGGCCCCAGCATTGAATTCCGATGTTACTTGAGGCAGTGTTGCACGCCGATCACGTGAAACTATTCTTGCCATTCGACGCTGGTCACGTTCACCCAGAGTCTTTTTACAGCTACAGTGCTGTTGTAAGTTTGAGGTTTTGCCAGAATTCTTATAGACACCCCTGAAATGATCATACCTGAAAATCCAAACCTCCAAAAATGCTATGACCCATCTCACAAGCTCCAACTATTAAACTGCATTGTAAATCACAAAACTGTGATAACTTGCCATTCTTACAGCGGAAACAGCTCTAGACGCTTCCATAGATATCTATGGCTTTATACAGTATATGGCACTGGTGGATGTGACGTGCATAGGTGGCATTGCTATGTATTTTGCATAGGCTTTGCATAGGTACTTTGCATAGGTACTTCAGCGTATTTAATAATAGATAGATGCTCATTAACAAGACGAACTGTCCATGCACCGTGTCATCCCCATTAAGCTGCAACCTGATTGGCCAGGGGGTGAAACGTCCTTTGGCGTTGAAAGGGGTGTCTCCACCATCACCAAGACTAGTACTTCTTGTTACTAATTTGCTTGCCATATTTGAAAATCCATTGAAATATATTTCAAACAGTAAGGCAGCTCTGAAGTTTTGAAAAAAACCTATTTCAGACATTTGACCTTGCTGTGACACTGTGCTGCTGTTTGTTTGTCAATTCCAAAATCTAATCCATTCATATCATCTCCACCACCTAGTGACCGAAGCATAGAAAATGTCAAAGGTGAAAGCACCCTCATAACTCCCGCAGTGTGTTTATCAATTATACGCCTTCATTCCTAAACCCCATCACGAGTATGAGCAACCTAATGAATGCTTTATAGTTAAAATATGTCAGTTTTCTTAAACGTTTATACAAACATTACCACAAAGCTATGAATGCTTAATCCTGATAGGTCAGATAGTGTTGGTGAATCTTCTATAACAGCAGCTCAGACAGTAGTTCCAGCTGTAAGAGAAAACCACAGGTATACTGTAGATTAATGTGCTCTTCCTACTGTTATCGCTTATGCAGAGGTAAATGGGTAAATATTCAATTCAATTGTTGGCAAATTGCTGCAATTTAATAAACTTTCGTGTTTTCACAGTAACTCTGCTTCACGGTGCTCTTTTTCTTTTTCTGTAGCAGCATGTCCCATTCTGTTATTCTTCATGTAGTCCTTCCTGCTTTACACATTAATACAGGGGGCAGGGGTGGCTCAGTGGTTAAGGTGTTGGGTTACTGAATAGAAGGTTGGAGGTTCAAGCCCCAGCACCACCAAGCTGCCACGGTTGGGCCCTTGAGCAAGGTCCTTAACCCTCAACTGCTCATCTGTATAAATAAGATAAATGTAAGTCACTCTAGATAAGGGTGTCTGCCAAATGCCATAAATGTAAATGTAAGAGAAGCCATTCTGCTTAAATATATCGAGACTGTTAAAAAATATATATATTCATGCAGAGTGTGCCCACAAGACCTATATTGACCCAAAAGCAATCAGAAACTTAGTATGCTAGGGGCTTTAAGATCATCGGGCATCAGCAGTGTGTTATCTGTATATCCCACTGACACTTGGTAGTCCACATGAAATTTAAATTCCTTGATTTATCTCTGTAGGCACAGACAAGCTGTTGTGCTCAGATAAAGAAAGATGGTCTAGCAAATTCCAATTAGATGACTAAAACTTTTTTTTATTTCACAAAACAAAATCTAATCCACAGTGTAGAAATGCATGAGAGGAAAGTAACATCATTAGAGTCCATTATAGAAGAAGTATGATGCGAGGGAGGCTGTGGTCACAGTCACAGCGGTCCTGCAGTCGGTGGAACCGAACTAACTCTGGCCTCCCAGCAACTGCAGCACCAACTCCTCATCCTCTGCCAGCGAGAGACCAGTGTCCAGAGGCTCAGCTTCTGAGCTGTGCTGCTTGGCCTTTTTCCTCCCTGTGCCCCAGTGTCCATCATCACTTTCTTCAGTACTGCTGTGGGTCCTCTTCCTCCTCGAAAGCTCAGGGACATCACTGTTTAACAAGAGGCAGAGTACAAAAGATTAACAGAGTGCTGCCTTGAACAGAGCTGTCCCTAATGAAAAGCTGGGTTAGTATTTAGCACAGCAATACTAATCCACAGAGTAGCAAAAAGAAATGCGATTCTGTGTCTTTTACAAGATCCCACAAGGCCCTTATGTGCCGTTCTGTGTTCTCTTCTCTTATTTTAACAACTTAGGTTCTCTCTGCAGACTGACTCTGGGCCGTATGAGCAGTCTGAACAGATTATCTGTTATCTGTAATTTCCTCCAAGATCTGCTGTAAGCATTTCCTTCACAGTCCTGATGATTGTAAAGAGCTCAACAGCTCCTGTATGATGAGGGATGTGTATGCAAGAGCACACCCATGCATCATCCCACTAAACAAGCTCAACTAGGCCTGCTCCTGAATTATTTAAGCCTCTTATCAAAACGTTCCTCATTCACTGTTTCACCGTTTCATAATGAGGTATCAGCATAAACCCAAAGCAAATAACGGCTGGAGAAAAGTGTCTGGCTCAATGATTTTTTGTCTTTCTTTTACCTTTTTTTGTCCTTGTTTATTGTTTTTCTGCCCCTAAATGTCTTCAATATTAACCTTCTGAAATTGCAGGTCATAACATCATGCAAATTATGAATTAATATTAATGGTTTCTCACTCGCCGCTCACATAACCCAAAACCAAAAAGGTTCTATGAAAAGATGAGTTCTAAAACTTTCAAATGCTACATCCCATAAAGAATCTCACAACGGTCATATGATACAAATATTTTCTGCATGTATTGTTTTGCTAGAACACACACAGACAGACATACAGACACCCCCCCCTCCCCCCAAACAAGACTGATTTTTATAGTTAATTTGTCTGGTGATTTTTTAAATATAATTAAATATAATCAATTTAAAATAAATGCATACATATACTGTATGTACATTTATAAAGATGGATGCTGGCAGCTAGACAGTTAAATCAGTGGACAGAAAAGTTCATCTGGGGGGAAAAAAAATTCACACCATGCATTTGAGGCAAAGAGTGTTTTAGGTGTTAAACAAGGAAAAGTGAATGTACAGCAAAAGACAACCTATAGGGTTAAACACTGTGGGAATGATTGCTTTTCACAGTCCAATAAAATCCTGATGGGTAAAACCCATATATAAATCTAGTCGAACATCCTGTCTTATAAATTCATTTTGTGAAAAAAGAAATGTATGATGATTTCCATTTCAGGTTGGCTTTAACAAATCTCAACTTATATAATATCTCAGCAAAGCATATGCTGTATGAGAAACATTTACTAAATTCAAGTGAGAAGAAACATTTGTGTCAGTATCATTTTCCTTCCATTACATCCATTAATTTATCTATTTAACAAATCATTGAACTAATTATCCTTCATTTGAGAGGCAAGGAATTGAATTCAGAATGATCTCAATCTGTTTACTCGGTAGCAATTTAGGTGTGCATATGAACTTTTCTTCCAATACATTTTGATTAATCCGGCTAAAACGAATTATTTAAGTATTATGTGGCACGTAACACGGCTGCAGCTACACTATATAAAATGAAACTGTAAACTGTCTCGTTCACTCATGTTCTTTCTAACATTTTATATCCCCAGTCATTGAGAGTTGCATGAAAGGGCATTAAATGTCATTCAATCTGTTTAACAGTCAGCAAGCACACATCATTAGCCTTTTAAGGCATGTCGACTTCCACTCATTCCCATAAATCACTGGCCAGTTCCTAACAGCATCGAGACATGCTGCTGAATATCAATTTGTACAGGAAGTGTTGGCTCCACTCTGCTCTGAACAAGAGGCATCGACGGAACCATCCGTAAAAAGAATGGGCTGAAGCTCGGAACAATATATTTTAAGACGCGAGTAATGCAGGTAGACAGGGGATAAAGTAGCTCGGCTCCAGAGGTGGGAGGATGTGGAGTGGAGCCAGAAGAGCACAGTCAGTGACAGGTGGTGTGTGTGAGAGCAGCAGAGTGAGCAGGGAGGACAGGTAGCATGCATAAAATGAGCCAGGGCTGTAGTGCAGGACCTGGCACCGGGCCCAGGCATAAAGCAACATCGGCTGCTTCGCATTAAAGCCGGCCTGTGGAGGGAGGCCGAGAGCGAACTGCTCAGATTTACAGAGCCTAAAGCCTCTCCTGCATTCGGCAAGTGTAGCCATGCAGTAAACAGCCAGCCAACAGGCATTAATCAGAGCCAGCACTGCTGTCTGAGGTGCTGGGAGTGGCCCAGATCACCTGCCACCATCTCTAATAAACACCAGCATAGAGAAGTCCAGGAAACTGGGAAGAAGGCTAAAATGTGACCCTGAATAGGATAGCCTGCTGAAGATGACTAAATGATTTAATTAATATATGCATTTATGAAAAGAAACAGAACAATACAAAAGGGAAGGAGGGAAGGGACAGGAACAGTAAAAGAAAAGATGAAAAGGAAGAAAAGGAAAGGAAGATAAAGAATAAGAAAGGAAAGGAAAAGGAAAGTAACAATGGAGAGTAAGGGAAAGGAAAATTAAAAGGAAGAAAAGGGAAAAGGAAAGGGAAGTCAGTGGAAAAGAAAGGGAAGATAAGAAAAGAAAGGAAAGGAAAGAGGAAAATGGAGACAGCAGGCAGAAAGGAATGTGAAGTAAGCCAGAAATAAATAAATAAAATGAAGAAATACTGAAAAAAAAAAGATTGAAAACAGAAAACACAAGATTAATTGAAAATGTAAGAAATGTTTTTAACAGTGTAAATCTTCTCAGGGTTCTGTGCTAAGCTTTTGGCCTAATGAACACTGATGTTCTTGACTGCAGAAAAACAGGAGCACACATAAAAGTTTACAAGCACAAATTTAATGAACACATTAATTTGGGTATTAAACATTAATGAATAAAAAAACTAGACTAACTGTCCTGAAACACTCATGTAATCTTCTAAATGTAGAGGAAAGGCAGTCTAGACTTTAAGATGATGCTAAAATCCATCACAAATAAGCCGCCATGCCTTTCCTGTGGCTAATTAAAGCTGGTGGCTGTTATTTTTCAGCTTCCTTATTACTTGACTAAATTGACTGATGGATGTTTGAGATTTTCTAATTGCCTTGTGATGTTGCATTATTAGAGGAAATTTGTAATTTTTTTCCATCTAGCAGCTTGGTGTATGTTTTAGCACTTGGTAATCAGTCAGACCATGCTGGATTTTTCAGCAAAACAAAGTATTAATGTGATATATATATATTAATGTATATATTACATTACAGTGCTGTTGAATTCTCAATTCTGGTTGGTCAAACTTAGTGGCAGAAAGTCCCACGTGTGTTCGCCTAATCATCCAGAGATCGTCAGGTCAAATCCCATGATGCCACAGCCTTCTTTGGCCAGGAGACCAAGAGAGCAAAAGTAGTCTCTCTCCCCGGTAATAGCAACTAGTCAACCATGGGCACCTCTGAGCTCATGTATGCAGAAGAGGGCGGTCAGCGCTATGACAGAATAAACAGCAGCTCGAAAAGATGCAGATAGTCATATGTCTCAAAAGAAGCAACTAAGTAGTTTTAGGAAGCAGATTTGATATGATGAGGGAAAGCTGGCTGATGGCTAGGAACTGGTCAAGACCAAATAAGCCAAAAAAATGGGAAGAAAAACCTGGAATGTATGGTCCTAATTTTTACATTCATTCAACATGCTTTTTTTTTATATGAGGTGATTGTGTGTTTACTAGTAAGTAGGGGTATGCATTTCATCACTGAAGCCTTGCCAATGAATTGATGATATGCCAATGATATGCCTTGCCAATGAATTGATACATTAAAAATACATATGCAGCAACTATTAACATGATATACATGATATGATTCACTTCACTGCAACGCAGTACGATTCGCCATGCTTTGATTCATGTGACTCATATGATGTTATGCAATTCAATATTGTACAGCCATTGTGATAGCCATGGGGATGAGAGAGCGTGTTTGAGAGAAGAGGATTCACTCTAAATATAAACTGATTGGTCATAATTGGTTCCATTTCTAAATAATCAAGGCATAGAGCCACTTTTAATAATGATATACAAAGATACTAGAAACAATGCATCAGAGTTCATCCCAAACTGTATCTGGTGCACACGTTTTAACTGAGGCAATCGCCTCATGAACTTTTATGCCAGTTCACCAATGCAAATCAGTGAAATTTACCATCCCCTTTAGCAACATTACCAGAGCCAAAAGTTGTACTGTGATGCTGCCACGTGTGACGTACTCTTCTGTTAAGGGAGTCCCCTATTCATGTTCAAAGAGTGGCTCCATGCAGGGGTGGAGACAAACAAGAAACAGTCCTGTTGAGTATGCCCACAAGGCTTTGGCTTGGTTGCTACAGAAGCAACAGCCAGTCTACGATGTACTGTATGATTAGTGATTTTTCACCTGCTGTCTGAAAAGTTGCACTTAGTGGGGAAATTCTGTCCTTTCACACATGTAGAGGAGACATGTGGAGCAGAGAGCCAGTGGCCATATGTTAAAAGCTTTTTAATCTATAGCCTTTTGATTAGTAAAATATGTTATGGAAGAGTGTTAGGTAGGCTGCACAGCTCAAAATTTGCTCTTTTTTTATGTGCTCCGAAATCCAAATTAATCCTGGATTAAAAAAGTGATCAAATTCAGTGAGAACACCTATACGACAGAACCCTGCTAGTACACAGTACTTTAGAGAAATAATGCCTCCTTTGCTGCATCTCCTGCTTTAAATCTGAATGTAATTACATGCTTTATAGACAGTCTACTGCCAGCACAGGGATCAATGCTTTACACCGCCAACAATAAATGAATCTTGTTCTTCTATAAGGGAATAACTCCTTCTGAGAAGCAATTATGCAGGGCAGTCCTGATGCACACAGGAGTGACTGTACTGCAAAACCTAATCAAAGTGTACACCCAACAGACCTGGCAAGAGCCTGTGCAGTAATTAAGTACAGCAAGAATCAATTTCTCATTTTGGGATAATTAGAGGCTTATGATTCGATGTTCTGCTACACTTTAGAATAGAATGCTTCTGATATACTATATGTCTCAGCACATTACGCAAAAGTAACAAGGCAGAAAATCAAGCACTTGCGATACGAGGGAAAAAAAGTCAACTGGACTTACGAACAGCGTTAAGCAATGCTAAGACTAGGGCTGCGCATTAATCTTGTATTTTAATCAGTGTATTTTAATGGTTTGGCTTCCTATGTGAACTAATCAGAGCTGATTGTGGTATTGTTGAAGTAACTGGCGTAACATAACTGCCTTGAAGATCACGTTTCACTGTCAGTAGTTTCTACAAAACAAACCACACCGAAAAGCAGCAATCAAAAATAGGGCAGGACACTAAATAAAAAGTAGCAATGAGTAAAAGTGCATGTTGTGAGTCTTCTTCAGAGACGAGGATGCTGCAGTTTTCAGGTGACAAAAGAGAAATCTATATAATCAGCATGCCTTAGTAAGACCTGTGCATTGATTCTACAAGTCTATTGAACTGTACTGGAGAAATGAACACCTTTCCTCCAAAAGATATACCCTCAGTTGGTGCTCATCCTGATGCAATGTAGTGAGCTGTTTTGTGCTTATTTTTTTGCTGTCAAATTGTAAACTAGAACTGCACCTCTCCGTTTCCTCCTGTTCAAAAACAATAAGGGGTGTAAACTTTCAACAGTATAATGTACAGCGTGAAAGAGAAAAGCTATTATAGATTCATTTTAGATGACTAAACTTGCAGTTTAGAGGTTCAGTGAAGCCATTTGGTTCCTAAATTTGCTTTAATAAAGTGAATGCAACATGTAAAATTACTTCACAGTTTCTGTAGACTTCCACTTCCTAAGAATCTGTCTCACGCTCATCTCCGAGCTCCCATTCTTAATTTTATTTCCAGAAATCAGATTTCTGTAAAGCTGCTTTGGGAAAGTGCCTCTTCTTCAAAGTGCTAGACAAATAAAACTTCTGTTGATCTAGTAAATAATACAAACCCCGAAATGCAATAAAAATAATTCTCTCATGAAGTTTGGTACAAAGTGGTGAACCAAGACCTATTCTTGCTTGCAAAGACAACCTTCAGTGGATGATCTGTTTTACACTGAATCTTGATGACCTCACCTGCTACCAGTTAAATTGCTAATTGTGTAACTATTAGCGTAACTAAATGTGTAACACTAAAACAAATCTTTTCTTTGTCCTTTTGTATGTTAAAAAAAAAGGTTCAAGTGACTTAACAGATTACATATTTCAGGGTTTGGTTGTTTTTTTCTTTTTTTTTGCATTTTTACAAAGTGTCCCAACTTTTTTGGAAATGGGGTTTGTATTATGGAAGAGGAGCAGGTAAGCAACAGGTCAAAGTCTGCTTTTGTATACGTGCTCCGAAGTCAAAATTCATCTTAGATAAAAAAAAAAAAAAATGGTATATGTCTCACGCTCATCTCAGAAGTTCTATTCTTAATTTTAATGAGCCACCATACCCTGGATACCGAAAATCAGATTTCTGTAAAGCTGTTTTCTGGTGCCTATTGTTCAACCTGCTAGCCAAATAAAACTGAATTCAATTAAATTGAGTTTTAAGCAATAAAGAGAAACTGGTATGAGAAAGAAGCAGCTTAAGAATCACTGCAACAGTGAATTGATGTGTTGTTCTTTTTAAAGAGGTAGAGGAATATGAACGTGATGAGCAATATGAAAATCTTGTAGTTCAAGCCATTTCGTAAAGACAGTCTTACCTTTCATCATCTTCATCCTCTGAGCTGTACACTTTGTCAGGGTCAGGTAGGGTGCTGGGGTCAAACTCTTCATCATCAGCACCAGACAGGTACGCCACTACGTCCTCCTCCTCATCCCCGTCCTCATCCCCGTCCTCATCCCCAATGCCAGCCGCCTTCTTCTTCTCCTGTTTGAAACAAAGGACCAAAATCACATATCTGTATCTGCACCTATTACTGGGATTCTCATGAGACAAATCTTTTCAGGTCTTGTTGATACAGCAAATCTTTGTGCTAAAAAGCACAAAGAGTATAAAACAGAAAAACTGCACAAATCTCCATTTATCTGTTTAAAGCAGCCAGGACAAGGTCTAGGTCAGCTTTTCTACAGCTGATAAACTTGAACTGTGTGAATCAACAAGCTCCCCATTTAATTTATCTACACATTCCTTATTAACTGTGCAAAATCACTCACAATTAAAAAAGTTATAAAGCTATATAAGTTATAAAGTATATAAAGCTACAGACATCTATGGAAGCTTCTAGAGCTGTTTCCACCATGGCAAGTTATCACGATTTTGAAATTTTCAACGGAGTTTAATAGTTGGAGCTCGTGAGATGGGTCATGGCAAAGTTCGGATTTTCACGTATGAGCATTTCAAGGTTGTACCGTGACTACAATAATTCCGGCAAAACCTCAAACCTACGACAGCAGCGTGGCCGTAAAAAGACTCTGGGTGAACGTGACCAGTGTCAGCAGGCAAGAATCGTTTCACAAGATAGGCTACAACACTGCCTCAACTAACATCAGAATGCAATGCTGGGGCTTGAACAACCATCAGCATGAGGACTGTGCAACGTTCCCTCCAAATTAACTGGTATACCAGTTTTTCTGGTAAGAAATAAAACATGACAGGGTGTGCAGTTGTAGGAAAATAAGAACACCATTTTCCAAAGAGCTTCATTCTGCTTATACCACGGAAATCTGCCAACAATTATAAATTTAATTTATTATGAATGACGGCTCATATTTTTTGTCCATGATGAGTTCATGCATGCATAAAAAAAAACTCAGCAAAATTGGGCAAAAAAGAACTGGGTATGTTACACATGGGCAATCCCATCATGAACTAAGTAATACACACATCCATGCCTGGAATCGAGTTCGCTCCAAGATTTTATGGGTTCTTCGTTGGCCCATGCAACACCCTTCTAACAGGTGTCATGACAATCAGCCATGTAGCTGTTTCTTATCTTGCTGCCAAACAGAAAACATAAGTTTCTTGGTGGAGGTCATACACTGATCCTTCATTTTTTTTTCTCTCCTTAGACATCAAGACAAAAAAAAATGCATCTTGACAAAGTGCACTCTTCTCTCTCCTTACAGTTAGGCTTTACTCCTGACCGTTACAGAGAGATGACGCTGTTACCATCAACAATATTTCTCAAACATCTTAGTATCACCAACTCACATTCACACATCAAAACAGAATCAACTTGAAACAAAGTAAAAAAAAATGGTTATTAACATGGGGAAAGAGATTTAACATCTGATCAGTGTAAAGTTTGAGAGATTTAACAATTGAATTGAAAAGACTTAGAGAAGGAATTCCAAGTTCATGTTCTTTCTAATAGTCTTCCTGTCCAGGACAGATGCCTTGCTACTTTCAGGCTTCTCTGTAACACGAAAGGCTTTTTTTGTCTTAATTTCAGGATAGAGAACAGAGAGTCTGCTGAGGGAATGTCTGCTTACAGCTGTGATAACACAGGCGAGATGGGTGATATGTGATAATAAGAACTTGTCTCGTGGAATTTCCACAATATTAAATGTAACTATAGTGTGTTTAACCCATTTAACCTGTTACAACATGTACAGGGGTTAGACAATGAAATTGAAACGCCTGTCATTTTAGACCACAATAATTTATTAGTATGGTGTAGGGCCTCC
>JAOUQY010000021.1:13088512-13101890 GCA_028566355.1 Doras micropoeus
GGCTCTAACTTATTTGCAACTTGTTAAATTTGCAAAATGTGCAGGGGGTTGAATATTACTTGGAGGCACTGTATATATATACACACACACACACACACACACACACACACACACACATACACACACATATACACACATATACACACATATACACACATATACACACACACATCTCAAATCCTTTTTAAAACGTATAGTGTATCCTGAGGACATACACAAAGCAACAGGAGCCATAGTGATTGCAACAACAAAGAACTATGTATTGTGTTTGCAAAGCGACCTGGCGTATCTCAATCGTTTGACTCATAGTTTTGACTCTGTTCCAAACTTGAAAGAATTGCAGAGGAGGAGTGCTGAAGGTAAACGGAGTCGTGGTTATATAATCTGCCATGTCTAGAGGGTCTACTGAAAATAATACATGGGTCAACAGAATGGAAGAAAGGCTAGGAAAGCTACACATGTTGCTCGATTTCTGCTAGTGCTGGCCAACATGACAATATAACATCGACCTTCATGCAGAATAGTTCAAAACTGGTCACTTCTGCCTCTTACGCCTCTTACGTGTCATTTCTGAAAACTTGTGAATAACGTCCTTGTGTGGCTGCACTGCTAATGTTACATTTTAAGAAGTTATTATCAAAGTTATTTACACATGGATTAATTACATCTTTAAGAGGAAGCAGGGCTTATCATAATTTTAGTTAGAGAGAGAAACGGTGGGAGTCTGGTCTAATGGTTAATAGAAATGAAAAACCGCTGGTTAGATTTTGTGCTTACTGAACCAAGTGAGTAATAAATCCACGTCTGCAGAGAAAAATGTTCAGCCTGAAGAGGACATAATCAACTAAAATCTTAAGGTGTGTGAAACGAAATTTGGATCTAAAGAGTGTCTGAAAAGGCAGGAATCAATGAGAGTAAAACTATATATACTTAATTAGTATTTATTAGCTACAGTGCATGAGCTGCATGGTCACGCTTATGCTCTATGCATTTTCTCAGCCACTCTATCAGATTTTGCTCAACATATTACCACTGGTTGCTGACTTTTTGGACACCCTGCATAATAAAGAGGACACAGAGGACACGAGTGCAGTCTTTTTTTTATGCCATTCACCTGTTCTTCCTCCTTGTCTTCACTGACATTAAACACATCTTTCCGTTTAACTGTCAGCAGGTCCAGATCTTTCAGATCTTCATCATCATCGTCGTCATCATCAGCAGCAGCAGCATTGTAGAGCTGGTCTCCAGACTTCACCTGCTCGTCTTCCTTGTTGCTCTCATCCTCTTCATCCTCCTCGTCTTCAGACTGAGAGTCATGGTTGCTGTTTTGGTCGCTTCTGAACTGGGCTTTAAAGTTCTTTAGCTCTTCATCAGAGTCAGAGTCAGCTGCAGTGCTGACCTCCTGAGTCACCTCGTCCTTCTGTTTCTGCGCTTTATTAAGGAAACGCACCCTTGGGGGAACAGCCAGTCCGAGAGACCTACAAAAACACTCACTTAATACGGACACTGAAGGCAAGTGTGTACAAAAGTCACAATTAACTAGTGTAGTGCATTTCACAAGAGCAAATACAACAATGGGAGCGCAATAAAATTCTGAATTCTTGATTCTGATTGGTTAGTTATGGATACATTTTCTATAACAGCAGCTCTGACAGATAATCCAACTGCAAGGCAAAGAACTGGTTTATGTTTATTGGCTCATTCTAAATACGCTATTGTTTATGTAGTAACATCTAATTCACAGGAACTTCTCTGAGGCCCATAATTGCAACAGTTTAAGGGAAAAAGATTCTCTGTTATAATTTTTGAGGCTTCATGTTAATTGGATTTACTGTTTTCATGCACAATGATGTAAGGACATATCGGCATGCATATGCAGTAACTAGTGACTGCGTGTTATTACATTTATGGCATTTGGCACACACCCTTATCCAGACTGACTTGCATTTATCTCACAACTGAGCAGTTGAGGGTTAAGGCTCTTGCTCAAGGGCCCAACAGTGGCATCTTGGTGGTGCTGGGATTTGAACTCATGACATTCTGATCAGTCGTTCAATGTGTTATTTACACAGGATTGTTATGGCAACATACAGCAGTCATCATGTTTAGAGTATTTTTCTCCCCTGACACAATAGTGGCTTTGTTTTGAGGGCACTGATGGTTCAGTGGTTAAGGCTGTGGGTACTGATCAGGTCATGAGTTCAAGTCTCATAGTTGGGCTCTTGAGCGAGGCCCTTGTTCTTGGTTTGTTAGCAAACCGTTAGCTAAACATGGCTAATATTAGTTGTGTCACATGTTGTAAATACTAAAGAAGTAATGTCATCCTGTCGCTGATGTGTGCAACGTAGAGGTTAAAAGTCAGAGTCAAAGTCAGAGCTGTCATAAGAGAACCTGCCACACAACCAGTCATAAATTTACACAAACCTTAACCACATTCATTAAAACTCACAATTCCTGACATTTAATCCCAGCACACATTCCCTCTCTTATGTCAGTTAGGATCACTACTACATTTTAAGACTGTGACATTTAAGAATAATACTAGAGACAGTGATTCTTTTCAGCTTCCTTACATTACTATTCCTTACATCACATTCCCAGTGGCTCAGAAGTTTACATACACATATTTGGTAGTATTGCCTTTAAGTTGTCTAATTTGGGTCTAACTTGTATGGTAGCCTTCCACAAGCTGCTAGAATTTTTGCCCACTGCTCCTGACAGAACTTTCTCAGTTCTGCCCATAAACTGTGACTGCCACTCCATTACCTTCACTTTGTTGTCCTTAAGCCATTTTGCCACAAGATTAGAAGTATGCTTGGGGTCATTGTCCATTTGAAAGTCCCATTTGCAACCAAGCTTTAACCTTCTGGCTGATGTCTTGAGATGCTGCTTCAATCTCCCCATAATATTCCTTCCTCACAAAGTCATCTATTTTGTGAAGTGCACCAGCCCCTCTTGCAGCAAAGCACCCCCAAACATGATGTATTCTTTGGCTTGCAAGCCTCCTCCTTCTTCCTCCATACATATTGATGGTCATAATGGCCAAACAGGTCCAGTTTTCTTTCATCAGACTTGAGGACATTTCTCCCAAAAGTAAGATCTTTGTCCCCATGTGCAGCTGTAAACCTGGCTTTTTTATGTTTCAGTGTGGTCCCATGGTGTTTAAACTTGCATATGATCATTTGAACAGAAGAATGTAGTATTTTCAGGTGTTTGGAAATTGCTCCCAAGGATGTACCAGACTTATGAAAGTCCACAATTCTTTTATTGATATCTTAGCCGATTTCATTTGATTTTATTTTAAATACTGCCACAGGTACATCTCCAATTACGTCAAATCATGTCAATTAGCCTATGAGAAGCTTCTAAATGACACTGACACTGTTTTCTGGAATTTTCCATACTATTTAAAATCACAGTCAACTTGATGTAAACTTTTGACCCACTGGAATCTTGATATAGTGAATTATAAAACTATAGTTTGTTGACAGATTCTGCGGAGAGGATAAATATGAGTTTTAATGACTTCGGCCTAAGTGTATGTAAACTTATGACGGATGAGTTGTTATTTTTTGTTTGGGCTCTCAAACTAGTAGAAACACGGATTGTTAAAAGGTTCATCAGTTGCCTGGAACCAGCAACAGCTTCAGGTCGGTGGAAACCTGGATACTATTTAATTTATTTTAAGAATCTACTCACGTGGCATATTCTGGGAGCTTCAGCTGAAACACATCAAAGACGTCTTTGTTTTTCATCAGAAAGATGGAGCGAAGGTAAGACACAAAACACTGCAAAGGAAAAAGCAAACAGATTAGTGAAGAACAGCACCAGGCACTGGCAGCAACTCAGAACAAATCAAGAGAAACGTGGCTGTGCTTGCGTTTCATCACAATTCACACTGCGTTCTCTCTGAAAATAAGATTAGCAAGACATCCCTCAAGTGACAGTCAAAAGGCACAAAGACTTCGACTCAAATCCCTAACAGCCATGCCCTAACTGTAGCGTAATGAGGCAGATTAAAGACTGATAGATCAGAGGCAGTGTGGGACCGGCACTCACCCTCTGAGCTCTCTCCTTCTGCTCCTTCTCCTGGGCCAGGAAGGCCTCCAGCTTCTGCTGAACGCACGTCAGCTTCTCTGGGTTCACCCTGCACACCACAGCAACACGCCCGATCACATTCACAGCTAACAGCTCATAAATCACTTTTCTCTCACAACTCATTAATATGCATTAAACCAGCGGTGCAGAGAGCATCACTGTTGTAGCTCCATTTCAGATTCTGCCATAAGTGATTATGCAAATATGCCACGTATTCCGACAAAGGTTTTTTTTTATTCTTTTATACAGTTTGCCTACTTATTTCTTTACAGGTTCTAATGTAATTTCAAGCTGCATATTCGTGCAAAATACTATTAATCAACCTTTTATATGTATGCATCCAAGAGCCAAATGTGCACCAGTATGTGCACTTAAGCTGCTGGTTTTTATTCTCAGGCTACAGCGTGGCATGTGGCCGTCTTCTGCCCTTGTACAGCAGCACCGCTGACAAACCGCAGCACTGACACTGACCACAGCTTGACAACAGATCGGCTACACACACCCAGACACACGTGCAGTATTTCTCCTTTCTGGTTTGAAAGGGGTGGCTGGTGCATGCTTTTATAGCACTTGGTGTCAGTTGCGTCATGACGACAGAGCCACACAGCGTTTTGCAAAAGGTTGCACAAATTTCATGTGCCGACAGTGGTGCCGGTGATCAACCTCGTTAGGAAAGTAAAATATGAGCTGTTTTTCACTGGCAACAGACTGGTTTATGGCACAGAGCCTCTTGTTTGTTTAACTGCAGCTTCATTACTGTTCAAATCAAAAGATACATGTAAAACGTGTCTAATTTAAAATTTTAATTAAAATGACTAAAGTGTCGTTTTGTATTCTGTGCTGGAGATCACAAACAAAACGAAAAGTAAGACTTTTTAAAAATGCCTTGATATTTAACAAGTTATAATTACTGAACTTGTAAAGCTTCCTGTAATTAGATTTAGTTCATTTCGTTCCTTCAGTCTCAACACATCGTAAGATTTAAAGAGTAAAACTGAGCAGTTCGAGCTGTCTGCAACATGCGTTTTATCATCTTATTAACTTAAAGAGAGGGGGCGAAAGAGAAAGCAAGGGAAATGAATGAGCGCTGCTGTGGCACTGCTACTGCCAGCCCTATCCATCAATATTGCCTTCATGTCTGTGATGTATAGCATAGACCTTGAAACGGCAAGTGTCACTTATGTAATGTTGCAGGTATGATGTCAGTATGGCTATAAACAGATCTTTTCAGTGTCTATTTTCACTGTGATCCGCTTACCTCATAGGCTTCAGGTCGAACCGCTAGATGACCCGCTGCTGCAGCGAGGCTCTGGCCGTGCCTCAGAAGCACGTCATGCAGGCTGCATGTGTGGCTGCTCTAAACTAATTTTAAACTGTATTTTCCCCATAGATCAGAACATCCACGGTGTTAGCTGTTCATTGGTCATTGTGTTCATTCTTAACATATAGTGCAGGTCACTTACTGGATTTTGTTGATGGGAACTTTTTTCTCCTGAAGCTGAGTGATCATTCCCTTCTCCTCTGAGGGCAGAAGTACGAGCAGAGCTTCTCCTCCCTCTTTATACCTGCAGATTTATAAAGAGCACAGCTCCTAATTCATTCCTCTTGAAGGAACAGTTTGGCCAATGATTGAACGTACACGGTTTTCCACTTACACCAAATGTATTCAATCAGTAAACATATGGTTGGGGTAGAAAAACTGCTTGTATACTGCACTGGGGACTATGATGCTAATGTACAAGTGCTGTGAAAAAAGTATTTCTCAATTTGTCTTTTATTTCTGCCTATTTGTCACACTGGAATGTTTCAGATCATCAAATGCTAAACAAAGTCACTAAAATCTAGCAGTGTGGAAAGGGTTACAAAGCCGTCGCTAAGGCTGTGGACTCCGACAAACCACAGTGAACCACAGCCATTATCCACAAATGGAGAAAACCTGAAACAGTGTTGAACCTTCCGATGGACGACCCACCGGAATTTCACCAAGAGCACATTGATAACTCATCCAGGAGGTCACAAAAGAACCCAGATGTACATCTAAACAACTGCAGGCCTCACCTGCCTCAGTTATGATCAATTGGCGCTTTCGCACCGGAGGAACTTTTTCATAGTTCTTAGAACCGTGCCCCACTTTCTTGCGTGTTCGCACCGCAGGAACTGGGTATGATTGTAGTTCTTAGAACTTTGTGTATAGGGACTTTTCTAGGTCCTTGCTCAGGGTAGGTACTTTTCTCGGCACATAGGGACCGAGTGACATAAGTACCTGTTGATGGCAGCCGCCATTTTTAAACATACTTGTGCACACCGGTAGCCATGTAAACAATGTCTCGCAAAATATGGAAAAAACACAACGGACAAATGGGGCGACAGTGAAGTCCAGGCTTTACTGAGTCTGTACGTGACGGAGGAGCTACACAGAGATTTTTAGTTGCTCATCTCAACTTGCTACGTTAGGCCTTAGCAAAGCAGTGTTGTGAAACAACTCAAAAAGCTTAAACAAGATTATAAATAAAAAAAAAAACACACAACACTTTTAGCTAGGCGACTAACTCGCCCACTTTTGCCAAGTGGATTAGGGAGGTTTTTAAATTTGTCAAATTAGAAAAGCTCCGTAGTACATTGAGCGGTTCCCTCTCCAGATTCAGGAACACTTGGAAGTCCTTTTTTACATATGTGGAGTGCCTACAATCTGTTAGTTATTCTGAGTGACTCACTATTATGCTCAGTATCTATTCTTCTTGGCTCTGACTAATGTACTGGTGTACTACCAGTATGGAATTGGCCAGGGTTGTGGGGTTTTTTTTCCCTTCTTCTTCTGCTTTTTTTCTTTATGTTTTACTTTTCCCCCTTTCTTTTTTTTTTGGTTGCTGTTATTGTTGCTGAACTATATTTTTTGCAATTTCTTGCAAATATTGTTATATGTAATATTTTTGTATTGTATGAAAAAGTTAATCAATAAAACTAAAAAAAAACAAGTAATTTATTTTTTATATAATCTGTTTAGAAATAAATGTTTGCGAAGAGATATTGTTTGCTGTACTTCTTTTTGCATGTACTGGACTACCGATATCACAAAAGACAAACGCACACAAATGTTTGTAAACCTTTTCATTTCTGCGTCAGAGGCGTCCCGCACACCATCTGAAAGATTATCAAGGTTTTTTTTCTTTGGGCTTTGCAGGGTTTACAGCATATAAAAGTGACGCTCCCTATGAAAAGATTACCGCTTACACCGCTGATTTGACACCCATTGAAACACACAACAAATAACTCTGGTGTGAAATTCGTAAGTGGTGCCGTTAAGGGACACAATGTGAATCATCCTGCTGTCTCATATCTGAGTTACAGTAAATTAGTTCTCAGCCACGTGTTAAGATGATGCGTCAGGCCGCATGCATTTTTTGAGAGCAGCACGGAGAGACGAGCATTTATACTTATCTTCTCCAACGCAGGCTTTAAACAGCGAGACAAACTGAAACTTTTCTTAGGACATTTGCAAATTTTCCACCAGTCACACACATTCATTATTGTTATTGTGGCATGTCGCTTACGTCACTTTATCGTTCCTTCTTCCAATGCGAATGCAGACCAGAAATGGCCCTGGAACGACTGTAGTTCCCCCCAGATTAGTCCTTAGAACTGTTTGGTGTGAAAACGCCTAATGTACATGATTCTACAATAAGAGCCACACTGGCCAAAACTGGCATCCATGGGAGAGTTGTAAGGTGCAAACCACAGCTGACCATAAGGCTCACCAAGGTGCGTCTCACATTTGCCAAAAAACATCTAGATGACCCACAAGACTTTTAGGATAATATTCTGTGGACTGATGAGTTACAGGTGGAAATTTTTTGGAAGACATGGGTCCCTTCGCATCTGGTGTAAAACTAGCACTGCATTCCTCCATAAGAACATCATAACAGCAGTCAAACATGGCGGTGGTAGTGTGATGGTCTGGGGCAGCTTCGCATCTGCAGTACCTGGACCATTCGTCATAATTGATGGAACCATGAATTCTGTCTCTTTCAGAAAATCCTGAAGGAGAATATCTGCCCATCAGCTTGTGACTTAAAGCTCAAGTGCAGCTGGGTTATACGGCAGGACAATGATCTGAAGTACATAAGCAAGTCCACCTCTTGAAAACAAAATTAAGGTTTTGGAGAGGCCAAGTCATGACTTGAATCCCATTGAGATGGTGTCACAAGAGCTTAAGCAGGCAGCTCATACTTAAAAACCCTCCAACCTAGCTGAATTAAAGCAATTCAGCAAAGAAGAGTGGGCCAGAATTCCTCCAAAGTGATAAAAAGACTCATCACAACTTATCGTGTTATTGTTAACGCAAACATGTGATTGCAGTAGTTACTGCCAAGGGTGGCACAACCAGTTATTGGGTTTTACATTTGCGATATAGCTATTGAATAAATCTTTATGTTCAGTAAATGGAGCGATCATTTAAAAGCTGCACCCCTGTGGAAATCATTTGGCAGCAGTGCACTGCATACATCATGAAGATATCGTTCAACAAGAACTTCAGTTAATGTTTATATCAAACATCAATATGGGAAAAAATGGGATGACAGTGACTTTGACTATGGCATGGTTTTTGTGCCAGACAGGCTGGTCTGAGTTTTTCAGAAACTGTTCATCTCTTCCAACTGGCACACCCAACAGTCTCTAGAGTTTACTCAGAATGGTGTGAAAAACAAAACCGTCCAGCTGCAAGTGCATCCAGTTGCAGGTGGAAGTGCATTGTTGATGAGGAAAATGGCCAGACTTGTTCAAGCTGACAGGAAGGATATATACAATAATGCTTATTTTAAATGACTACATATAAAGGTTAGATACCTTTTATACTGGTCACTAAACACAAACAGATTTGAGCTATGTGTAATGAAATGTATCAAAACCTTTGCTCCATTACATTTTAGTCTTTCTGTCTCAAATGTCGAGGCACATATTACAAGTAATCTGGTGTGACAGGGCTGCGACACGGACGAAAGTGCACCGGCTTTTAAAAAGCGTTGTCAAGAACTTTTTTTTGGTCACAGCAGAGACTTTCCAAAGGTTCCAAAGTTTTCTGAAAATTATCAAGTGAAATCAAGCACTATTATATTTCTTGTCCAATCACAGGGAGCAAGCAAGGAAAAATCTTGTTAGCGAGGAAATAAAGAGATTTATGGCATATTGAAAAACTGAATGAAAATAGTTCAGCACCAGTATTCCACTCAATGTTTCAATGTAACCAAAAATAACAATGTATCAGTGAGGGTTAACAATCTCAGTAATAAGGTAAGTAAGGGTTCTTTTACACTTGCCATTTTATTTTCCAGGAGTAGTGCTGGCCAAAGCACCACTGTGCACACTGCAACACCACCATTACCAGTCCTGCCTAGTATCAGCCAACAATCTAGACTGACTTGCTCTCTAAAATGAATTAAAGTTCAGCTGCTTGCCTGATTTGACTATATACAGTCATGATGGCTGCATAGAGTGGCATGTTACATCACATACTGGTGAATGTCCCAAAATTAGACACGTTTTTATTTTCATTTACATTACAACATTAAAACCGGGGGCAGGGGTGGCTCAATGGTTAAGGTGTTGAGTTAGTGACTAGAACGTTGGGGGTTCAAGCCCCAGCACCACCAAGCTGCCATTGCTGGGCCCTTGAGCAAGGCCCTTAACCCTTAACTGTATAAATTAGATAAATGTAAGTCACTCTGGATAAGGGTGTCTGCCAAATGCCATAAATGTAAATGTAAAACCACCTGCCTAATATTGTGGAGGTCCCCCTGTCCCGCCAAAACAGCTCGGACCCTCCGAGGCATGGACACCACAAGAACTTTCGAGGTATCTGGCATCAAAATGTTAGCAGCAGATCCTTTAAGTCCTGTAAGAGGCGCTCTCAGCACATCACAGTGAAACTGTGATCTGGGAAATGTGGAGGCCAAGTCAATACCTTGAACTCTTTGTCATGTTCCTCAACCCATTCCTGAGCCATTTTTGCAGTATGGCAGGCAGCATCATCCTGCTGAGAGGCCACTGTCATTAGGGAATACCGTTGCATCCATATGACATCCAGGACCCAAAGTTTCCCAGCAGAACATTGCCCAGAGCATCACACTACCTCCGCCTGCTTGCCTTCTTCCCATAGTGCATCCTGGTGCCCTCTCTTCCCTGGGTAAGTGACGCACACACACCCAGCCAGCCACGTGATATAAAGGTAAATGTGATTCATCAGACCAGGCCACCTTTCATCCATCGTTCTGATGCTCACATGTCCATTGTAGGCACTTTCAGTGGTGGACAGGGGTCAGCATGAGCACTCTGACCAGTCTGCAGCGACACAGCCTCATATGCAGCAAGCTGTGTGTTCTGACACCTTTTTATCATATCCAGCATTAACTTTTTCAGTAATGTGTGGTAGTATAGCTCTTTTGTGGAATCAGATCAGACAGTCTAGCCTTCACTATACACCCATACACACAGATGAGCCTTTGGTGCTCATGACACTGTTCCACGGCAGAACAGCTGCTGAACTGGCAACACTTTTGGTAGGTTCTATATACTGGGATGCTCTGACCCAGTTGTCTAGCCATTACAATTTGGCCCAACGTTACTCAGATCCTTACGCTTGTCATTTTTCCTGCTTCACATCACATCAAATCTGAGAATTGACTCTTCCCTTGCTGCATAATACCACCCGATCCCACCCCTAGAGAGACACCACTGTAACAAGATGATCAATCTTACTCACTTCACCTGTCAGGTGTTTTAATGTTATGGCTGATCAGTGTATATAAACATAAAAACAACAACACATGCACAGCATCTTTGGACTACAAAATAAATATCTTATAATACACTTCTTTCTGGTTTTTTTTCCTGCAGATTCTTCAGGTCAACCAGATTGCTTTGCATAACACCTGGCAGGCTAAAGAAGCGTATTAAAGCCCATGAGTAAAAGAAAAGTGAAGCATGTGACACAAAAGCCACACGTGTCCAAAAACAGCAATGCGTTCCAGCTGTTATATGGCTCCCAGCTGCCAGAGAAATGGTGTTAGCGTTCAGCCAGAGGCCCTGAACAAGCTCAGTCAGGCTCCACACACAACATTTACTCAACAGCAGGTGAGCAGCCTGATCATGTGCCAGGCACAAAAGCCTGCCTGTTATCACTCACTGCTGTTAAATGGGACAGTAAACACGCAAGAGGTCACACTTATGAAACGAGGCTCCAACAATAATCCAGTGAAACTGCGCCTGTTCCAGACAAAAATCTCTCCAGCGTGTACTTTGCATAAACGAGCAGCACGTTCATTCTGAGAAACTGAGCAAGATGTAGCGCATGGACAATATTCAGTAAGGCACCAAACCTTATAAATTAAGCCTAAAATTGTGGACACACTAAGCAATTCATGCCAAATTGCAAAAAAAAGCAATCAGCAGAGTGCCAAACTGTGAAATGCAATGCACACAATGTATTGCTTTTCCATAGTAACATGCAGATTAGGGGCCAAAAAGAAAAGCAAAACCACTGAAACATAATACACGTGGAATACAATGCAGTTCAGTTTATTGCATTTTAAGGTGGCTCGTGTTCAGTTCTGACACGAATTCATCATTTCATTCTTTAAATGCAAATCCACGGCAAGAGATCGAGCGGCATTAAATCAGCGCAACGGATCTTTTTTCATTTTGGCACGTTTTCCGCACGTCAGTGTTTAAACACACATCTCATGTGCATGGCATTTCAGTGAGGCATTTATGTTTGAAGTACCTCACGGTGGAAAGCAACTCAGTTGTGCCTTGTTTCCATTTCGAGGTATATTGTATTCAACTGTGACATGAATTCAGCACGTCATTTTGACAACATAAATGCTTGTGTTTTGTTTTTCAGAAAAGAGGCCATGCGATGTGAAAAACAATGTAATAGTGGTTTTGCTTTTCATTTTGGGACGTATTCTGCATGTCACTATAAAATCAATACGTTGTGTGCACTGCATTTCACATTTTGGATTGCTTTTCAATTTGGCACGAATTCCTCTCCATACAATTCAGGGGGTGCTAGCTTTAAGGGCAAGACACAACTAGAGACACAAACCGTATATTCCGTATCAGACACGTTAAGCTGCAACCATGACAAGTTTCATGTGGATTGCTGAAGTCTAAGTATATGATATCATTGAGAATACTAAACTATATGACCACCAGTTATCTGCAGCAGTCATAATTAATAAAGAAGAATAGACAGACTGCCACTACAGACACATCACTGACCTGGAGCCATAAGGAACTATGCAATACTGCCATCTACTGATGTGTCTTCTAGGTTTGTTAGTAAAAGTGATGCAACTAGACACAACAAGCCCACACCGCCCAATACCTGGCTGTCCTGCCGACTCTGTGGATGTAGGTGTTGGCATCCTCCGGGCAGTCAAATTG
Organism: Doras micropoeus; assembly: GCA_028566355.1. Classification (NCBI taxonomy): domain Eukaryota; kingdom Metazoa; phylum Chordata; class Actinopteri; order Siluriformes; family Doradidae; genus Doras; species Doras micropoeus. The sequence goes on from JAOUQY010000021.1 coordinate 13,101,053, forward strand.
AAGCACCCAGTTCACAGCTGGAAAGTCTACACACAGACACACAGAGACACACACACAGACACACGCACACAATAAACACAGATTAAAGCCGAAATCACTCCCAGCCATTTCGCACTTACACTGAACAAGGGTAATGAACAAAGTCTTTTGCCAAATTATTCTTTCAAGGAATATTCCACTCTTTTAATTTCTAATCTCTAATTCTTCACTGGTAGCGTATGGGAGATTACTACACAAAGTATTTTGGCTCATTCCCCAGTATTGAGAAAAGAACCACTGCATGAAACTCATTTCCTTCTTTGTCCTCAGTATGTGGAGATGTGCCAGACTTCTTGCTGTGTTGGAAGGAGATTAAATGTAAAAAAATTAAAAATAAAAAACCTAAAAGATATCTTTGAGAGCCAGCAAATTTTTTTTACTGGTTACGGACAGCAAAATCATGTCCTTTGTTTTTACTCCTGACTTTGAGGAGAATATTTTATCATATAGTTTTATCATATTATATCATATATTTTATCATATAGTCATTCATGCTCAGCACTGAGATCCTTTAGGGAGGAATGAATGAATGAATGAATGAATGAATGAATGAATGAATGACAAACTAATAGATACATGCGCTGACTGATTTTGACTATTCAGAATAAACTAATGTTAACAAAGTATGCCACATAATACAGGTTTGCACATTTTAGGGTTTGGACCAGGATGGGTTAAAGATGGTCTGCAAGAAAAGATATATAATTTATATATGTATATTAAATATATATATATATATATATATACAGGGGTTAGACAATGAAACTGAAACACCTGTCATTTTAGACCACAATAATTT
>JAOUQY010000021.1:13180784-13194046 GCA_028566355.1 Doras micropoeus
TAGATTTTTTAGTCTGCGTGCAATCATTCATACTGAATTTACTGGGTTATATTTGCCAAACTACAAAATCAAATATGAAGACTGGACAAACCTTGATTAGTCTTTTTTCTGATCCTCAGCTAGCCAGTTATGCCCCACTGTCACTTCAGATTCATGTTCTTAGCTGTCAAGACTGGAACACAAAGTGGTCTTCTTGTGCTGTAGCCCATCTGCTTCAAGGTTTAATGGACTGTGTGCTTTGAGATGCTTTTCTGCTGACCATGGTTGTAAAGAGTAATTATTTGAATTACTGTAGCCTTCCTGTCAGCTTGACCCAGCCTGGCCATTCTCCTCTGACGTCTCTCGTCAACAAGGAGATTCTGACAGCAGAATTGCCACTTACCGGATATCCTTTCACACCATTCTGTATAAACCCTATAGACTGCTGTGTATGAAAAACCTACATCAGCAGTTGCTGAAATACACAAACCGTATTTGATGTGACCATTAACTGTGATCTACACAATGCTGTTTTAGAAAATGTAAATTGCTGTTATGAATTATAAACCACACTATGCTTTTTGTAATTTTGTCCACCAGGCTATAAAATAAGAGCAACAACAAATCTTAAGAAGCACGTTTTATTAAACACAAGCTACTGCTCAAGAATTCACACATTATTTCAACCAGCCTAAAATCAACGCGAGACGAAAATTCTGTTTCAGGACTGAAAACGGCACAATAGGGCAAATTTAACCTCAGCAGACAATTGTCAAGACCTGGGTGCAGGAAATTACAAAAAGAGGAGAAAAGGTAATTATTCAGTCAGTATTTGGTAAAGCTTTGTACTCCATATAAACATAATCTCACCTCGCTCACTTCCTGTTATTAACTCAACACTCCAATAAAAACCTTTATAATGCAATACAAGCTTTTAAAGCACCATTATCTAATGGTTATGTGTCTTCCTGGAACACCACTTCACTCTATATTTAGGCACTAATACAATATCCAAGCTCTATTTCTACTTCACTGACAAAAAAAAAGGCAGTCATTAAATCAGTGCACAACAAAATGAAAGTCTATTTACAAAAAAGCAGAGTTGGATATGTGCTGTGTATCAGAATAACCTATCATTCCTCTCAAACACCTGTTGTGATTAATACAAATGTTATAAAATTTATTGGAAAATCAGCCAGTTTGAACAGTTGTGTCCAATTAGACATCACAGTATATAACAAGTCGCTATTTATATAGAACACAATAAACATTACCTTTATCATACACCACACTGAAAGGCACTCAAGAGGAATGATTAACTTTCGTGGAGTAAGTAATCAACTCAAATATGGAGAGAAAACAAAAATGGTTTTCATTACTGATGAAACTACAGGTGGTTGTATTCGCTGTGACTGTACTTCTGTACTAAATCATAAACTGTATCGGACATTTTGTGTGAATTGTAGATCACTCTGATAAAGGAAACAAACGCAGCCTGTAAGGCAGATCCTCTCTCTCACACGATTAGTTTACCTGAAATTGTGAAAAGAGTGTCATATTTGCCTCTTTCTGGACATTTCATATTGAAAATTAAGCTACATTATTAAATTTTTATTCCCGCAAGAGGGAAGGTACAAATGAATCAAGATACAACCATTGCAGCTTTTTGTTAGCCAAACACAAAAACCCTGTTTTATTAAAAAAAAAAAAAATTCTCAAGAAGTAAAAGACCAATAAAGAAAAGAAAAAAAAACACTACCTGGACAGTATATTCACTATGTACATGATCAACAAGGACACTTAAACTCAAGGATACGCAACTCGGGCTGTTTACAGTGTTTTCTGCTGGCTTAAAAAAAATCCTACTTTCTAAGACTATCTACAAAAACTAACATGGAACCCTATACTAAAACTATTTAGCCTGCAAGAGTAAACTAAGTAGGTAAGACCTTTGAAAATGTTATCATTGGATATAACACTGAATTTAAACAGGGTTGGATTTAATGGGTCTTGATTAGGGGGTGTAGTCAAAATGTCCAGGTGAGCAATCATCCTTGCCAAAAATGAATTCATTAATCGAATTATTTATTTATTGTCCTTTTTTCTATATTTCTTTTTTACTTAAAATGTTTACATAGTAGCTACTGTGTCCTGTAACATATTTTTCACACAGCTGAATGAAATGAGGCAGCAGGCCTCATTTGTTCCATGGGCATGAGTTTGAGACGTGATTCAATTCATGCATTATGTATTTAATTAATATAATGCATGATGTATTTAATGAATGTATTTTATAATAGGATCTTATAAAAGGATCTTAAAAATAGCCCGACCCAGCACCCCGCTAAATCCAGCCCTGATTTCAAACTCAAATGAGATCATCAAGAGATGTCAGAAATTTAGAGATGATTTATTTAAGGAAAAACTACAAACTGGTCAAAATGATTAAGTTCTTTCAAACACTAAATTGGTCTATAAAATATACTGGCTTCCATGTTAGTAATTTACAAAGATATTTTTTTTTAAAAAAGTAAACCTCTAAGCATTTTAAAATATATTCTATCAAAAAATATTCTGACACATTTAGCTGGTACAAAACAAAAGTTATACAAATGACGAGAAATTTAAAGCAAAATGTTTACACGATTCTGCGGAAGCTGTGACGAAAAAGAAAGCAAAGTGAAGAAATGGCTTAAAGAGGAAAAAAACTTCAGTGCCCTTATGGAGATTACTGCTTCTAGGCGGAAATGGGACTTTTTTTGTCCGCTTTGGCAAACATGAATTGTGTTGTAGCAAACGCGCTGTGATGTAAACCGTGTCCTGGCACAGCTACGAGTCTTTTTCCTCAGTATATTTGCATGTATGTATATGTGTGTGTGGTTGTCCCTCATTATCTTCAAGGCGTTGCTCTTATGATTCCAATGCATTTCAGGGTGTCTCGTCGTCTCGCCTCGATTTTAGATGACAAACGATGATTTGTGTTTGAAATCACCCTGAAAGACAGGAGGTCAGAGTGAGCAAATAGTGCCAGAGGGATGCTACGTTTTATAGACAAATCATTCTGGAATTCGTCAAGCAGTTCACCTCATCATCTGTTCGGATGTAATCCACTCCGTCAGCCTTTCCTGGTGCTTTGTAGCTAGAAAAAAAAAACAGGTAAATACACAGATTCATTTGAATAACCTTGCTGCATCAACCATTATTTAAAACGCCTATGGAGTTGTAGACATGTTATTTTTCTATCCTACTCTTCTCTTTTCAAAGGGTTTCAGCGTTTCTGTGGGAGGTCTTGTCTCACAGTGTGCTGAAAGGTGTTCAGGATGGGAAGATGGCTCTGTAGCTAGAACAATCCACCACTGACAGCTGGAGTCCATGTGTATCTTGGCAAACTGTGTCAGTGTTCAGTGTGGTATGTAGTCAGGCTTCATGGCCTGTTATACATGGTTCCAGTCCCTTTTCAGCACTTTTGAGAATGAATTTATTTTCAAAATATTCTCTATTCAGTATTTTTGCAGTGTTATTAACTGTATAAACAAAACTGAATTCATTAAATGTGACCTGTAGCAGTAGGTTTCCAGGTCTAGAAATGAGTCTTTATATTCTAAACATTTCTAATGCTTATAGAGAGGAAAAAAAGAAAATCAGGGTAAAAAGCACTGCTATAGCTCTATTGCAGTGCTCTTAATCAGAAAACTGTATGATATGACCTTTCTTTGGCTAATAATTTAGAATATGATTATAATATAATGTTTAGTCTGTAAATAATTTGCCAGGATGAAAAACCTGGACTAGTACTAACACTAGTCTCTTGTCTTGTTGCTACATTCAGACTCGGATCAATCTGGACTACCGTGATTTTATTTCCCACTTCTGTAGGAAAAAAAGCTCTGTAATGCTCCGCTCACATCACCAGTGTGTATTTGTTTGCATTTTGTCACTCAAATGATGTTCCTATTTTTAGTTTAATGATGGTTTCACTTATTACAGCTAAAGCTCATACATAAAGCAAATCACAAATCAGATGTTTTCCCACTGAAAAAAAAATCTAGAAGGAAATTCTTGTTTGGAAAATACACTACCACTGTACATTCTTGTGCACACCACACATACTTCAACTTTGCCCAACCCACCCACTTTACATCAGTAACAGTGGCATCAGCAGAAATTGCCAGCTCTCATTGAAACTGACTTTCAGCACCATTGTATTTGCACTGTGTTGCTGCTGGGAGTGCAGGATAAGAGCTTCACAGAGCATGACAGAATTCCTGTGCATGTACAGTTGTGATTAGAAGTTTACATACACTCATCGAGGACATGCCTGTTATGACAATATTGGGATTTCAGTGATTTCTTTGAACTGTGGAAGAATGGTGTGTACAACATAGCTTTAATAAAAACAAGAATTGGTTGCACAAGTTTAATTCGGTTATAAAGTATAATTACAAATAAATACCTATAGGGTCAAAAATATACATACAGCACACCTAATATTTCTTTAAATGTTCCTTAGCAAGTTGCACCTTGACCCGTTGCTTTTGGCAACCATCAACAATCTTCTGGTGGAATTGGATGGATGGATATTTGACCACTCTTCTTGGCAGAACTGCTAGATTTCTGTTAATCTTAACCCTTTTCTGATCTCACAAACATGTGCACCAAATTCTTGCTTTTTTCTATTAAACATGAATGTTATACACTTTTCCGATCACTGTGAAACTTGATGCAAACGCATTCATTTACTTATCACGCTGATACGTTTATGGTTCTCACTCCTGTTCTGTTCTCACTCCCTTGTAAAGCTTCAAATGCCTGACTGTGTGAATGCCACTCTGCAATCTGAACCTTAAAAAGAGCTCTCGGGACAAAATTAGACCTGATTTAAAAAGGGGAGTCAAAGAGCAGCAAACAGCTGCTGGATGTATGTGTGAATTAGGATGAAATCAGCAGGAAGGGCTCTCTTCCTTTGTCACTTACTTGCTTCCCGTCTGCTTCTCGCTGGCAAAGAAACCTCTCCTGTATGCGCAGCAGATGCCCACGATTATGCACACCAGCACTGCCACTACCACTAGCACACCCAGAGCGATGCCAACAACATTCAGGTCATCTGGTAGTAACGAGAGGAACAGCATGAGGGTATTATGGCAGTTAAGAGGAGGATGTGCAATTGAGTCACACTAATTATGATGCAGTTATGATGTCATGATAAAGGAGTGGTTTTGTCTGGTAAGATAATGACTTACAGACTTCCATCATCTGTGGGTTGCACTCGGCGACTCCAGCCTCGTTCTTGGCTCTGCAGTAGTACTGCCCGGAGTCCTCTTTCCTCACTGCATTAAAGGTCTGCAGAATAATAAATAACATATCTCTCATTACCTGCTTATTTATGAGGTAAAAAAGATTCACATATTCTAATCAATGTAACACCCTCAATATTTAAGAAGCAGCTGCACTGACTGACATGAGGGAAGTTGAAGAAGACTGAATATAACTATATTAATATATTACACATTAAAAAAACATTGCTCTTTACTTAGATTCATTATCTTTGCCGGTGTTGTTCTCTGTCATTTTATACATCTCGGTGTGAAGAAGGCACAGGGCTTCAATAAGGCTTTATATTTCTTCTTTACAATAAACCTCTGTATTGCATTAACGTAGATTTAGTTTGTATTGTATTGTTGATCATGTAACTTCCCTATGAAGCAGAAGAAACTTGACTGCACGCTTCTTTCACACACGTCATTGGTCGAAGGTGTAAAAACAGTAATCGCAGTAGACCACAGGGAAAAAAAGCTGTCAGACTAAGAGATAAAAACTCTTAGAGGTGAAAAAAGGTTAGCGTCTGAAAGTGCTTTTCAGTTGGTTCCTCTAGGGAAAGCTTTAAAAGGTTCTTTATAGACGAACAGCATATTTCTTTCAGAATAGGAATTAGATTTGAATTAGATTCCTTGTAGAAATCTAATACCATTCCTTCCTCCCCTTCCTGAGAGGAGGCACTTTTTCCTTTTTCCACATGCAGTGCAAATTCAATCCCGAGTCAACTCAAGTGCATAAAGTGCTGTAGAACTGTGGGCGGCAGATGGCATTTATGGACAGGTGAGCTGCTAATCTGACATGCGAGATGCTAAATTAGCCAGAGGGAAAAAAAAGTGGAGGTCTGTAGAACTGTAATGCGTCCTGGTAACAAAAAAATCTTTTTAAAAAGTATGTAGTTTGAGTTTACATTTGAATTTATTCCTAATGTTTTCTTCGAGCTCAACTGATTCCTGTTTTCTGATCTATACATGTGTAAACTGTACATGTGTAAACATTTGCAATCTGTTTAACTTTCGAAACTTCCTTCAGCAAATTCAATGTACTTTCTACATTGCTTTTGTCCTGGACAAATTTACACAGACCAAAACAGAAACAAAAACAGCAGCAAACAGCAAGAGACAGGGCTGGAAAAGTATTTATCACACACTGGGCAAAATAGATATTTTGTTTTGCTTTGATATTTTGTGAATTATATCCAGACAATTTTGTGATACTCCACTGAGGTTTTCTTAACTCATCTATAGAACTCCAGCTCCATCTATCAGATTAACAGATCCCGTGTCAAGAACTGTCATCAATAACACATAACGCACTGCGCATTTGGTTCCTCTTCTGCAGATGGTTAAACTGTGTTCCCAATGCAGTCAGAGGATTGGTTGTTTTGGTCTACATTTGGGTGCGACACCTACCCCGACAAACTGCACTTAGAAAAAAAATGCACCAGGGTTCAATTTAAACAGGCTAATTACTACACATGTAAAAATACCCTCAATCATGCCCAGCACGCTTGCTGTTGTTCTCACAATGTGAGATTTTGACAGCCAGAGCAGGATTTAAAGGGCACAGTGAAGGTTGAGTGTCCAGGGTGGGCAACTGAGTGTGAATGGCAGAGTGTGGCGCTGTGGAAAGTGCAAGCGAGTACAGCAGATTCCCTTCATGGCAGGAGCCATCGCACATCAACTGGCTCCCTAAAATATCCCTTCTCCCATTCCTCCCGGTGCTCACCAGCACGCCCGTTTTGCCGTTCAGCACATAGGACGAGTTGAAGAACTTAGGGCTGCTCTTTGGGTCCATGGGGATTTCTTCTTTGTTGCGGAACCACTGGTAGTTGGACTTGGGGAAGCCCTCATTTTCCACACAGGTCAGCTCAGCTGACTTCCCCACCGGCACAGACGTAGGCACGGAGCACCGTGGAGCCACTGGCTTTACTGCAAAACAGAACCCAAAAACCCGAGTGAGACTCGCATAGAAAACCGCATCCTCATCTTTAAATCAAATGAAGAGTGCACGTGGTCTAATCTGTAAGCACGAAGGCCATGCATGGTGCACTTTCCCCTTTTAGCTGCCTGATTAAACGCAGATGCAGTTTCAGAATTTTCCCCATTTAGCCACGGGCACGCCCGAGCCTGAGGTAGGCCGGAAAGCATCCTCGAATGATCGCCAAGGGCTGGAAGGGTAGTGTGCCCGAGCTCGGCTTACAGCGGCGCAGCTTGGCGAACACTAACAACATCATTTCTGAGAAAACAAAAACCGTACTACTAACTGCTAATGGTGTCTGCCAGGGATTCATGTGACTACAGTTAATACAGAAGCATTACTGTGGCATGCTGATAGATAATGCATTTCATTTGCACAAAAAAATGCATTAACTAGGAGAAAAAAATTTATATTGCATGTTAATAACAGCCTCAGTGTGGCAATTTGCTATTTTCTACCATTGTACAGGTGCATCAACAAAACGTTTATACCCATTAATATATATAATGTTATATAGAAAATGTTAAGCCACTGTGAAGACAATAGAATCATTAACTATCATTACACATACACATTCACATAATAAGAAGTATTATAGTCAGTCAGATAATCCATGAAAAGGATTGTAAGCTAACTAAGTGTTGTAACATACTCTACCTTACCTTTAATACCCAAACAGTGAAGTAGTACAGAAAATGAATTGTGACATCACTATGAAGGGACAAGGAAGTACATTTTAAAGCATGTACTGACGACTTCCTTGACTACTGTGAAATACTACACGTGAAACGATTCTTGCCAGCCGATGCTGAGTCTTTTTACGGCCACGCTGCTGTCATAAGTTCGAGGTTTTGCCGGAATTGTTGTAGTCACGGTACACCCTTGAAATGCTCATATGTGAAAATCCAAACTTTGCTTCTACCTCCGAAATGCTATGACCCATCTCACAAACTCCAACTATTAAACCTCTAGAAGTTTCCATAGATGTCTATCGCTTTATACATATGCTAGTGGATGCAACCAATGACAAGAATAGGTGCCATTGCTATGTATTTATGTATTTTGTATAGGCTCCAGTACCAGTTTTGCTGGTACTTCAGTGTATTCTAAGGTTCACCACAGAGTACCTGACCCAACATTTGGTCTATTATAATTCTCAATCAAAAGAAACAGGTTCTTAATCAATATAATACTAAAGACACAGCTGGAAGCAGAGCTTTTTCCTATAAATCTCACAGTTATGAAACAGCCTTCCGGTTATTGTTCAGGATTCAGACACATTCTCTTAAGCATAATTTGAAAATGTATTTATTTAGTCAGGCATTTTGCCATCCTCTCTTACACAGTCACTCTGGAGTGGACGGGCGGGATGCTTTATGTCCCAGGGTGCCCTTAAAGCTGGCTTGCGCTCCCTTTCAGTCATACTATCATAGTTAGACCTACAGAAGTCCCCACTTGCACTCTGATCACAATGTCCACCAGTTCAATATAAGAATGTAGCTACTATGTTTTCTTTCTCTGTTGAGCTGTTTGTGTACTGCCTGATCTGGTGACGCTGGCACCTGAACTTCACTCACTTGACTTCATTTGCCGTGGTTTTACTCATCCTATGGATCTGTCTGATGCATCCTGATTCATACTCACTTTCTCCTGTTGTGGACAGTCCCATGTGGATGGCTTAAAGGTTTACACTTTCCTAAAGCAGTTTATGCCAACTCACATCTCTGCTCCAGTGGACAGTCTCAACTTGGATACTGTAAATTTGTAACTAAGAACTGCTGCTGTAATCATAAAGACTGTCCTGTGCTCAATACAGGACTTGTATTTACAGTATGCTCATGATGTACATCTACTGCACACCACTGAAAGGACTATCTGATCTAGTTATCCAGACTTGTGTGAATGTCTGGGATTATGAAGGGTCTCTCACCTCTGATGGAGAGGTTTATCAGAATCTCATCAAAGTTTTTGATGTCACTAGGGGCTGTGACTTCACAGCGGTATGATGCAGTGTCTAATCTTGTTGCATTACGAATGACTAAAGTTGCAGGCTCTCGAATCATTGCTCTGTTCTCTAGGTCACCTAAAGGAAACAAAAGCCATATTTTAGTGATAAAATATTAACTTCACCAGATTTAAGAAAGGAGTAAGTCATGTACGTAATTTCTGAGATATAACATTCAAAATTATATTGAAACACCAATTACCTAATATTTTGTTTTCAAAGTAGACATAGCTTGTTATCCCATTCTTAATCTTCTTCCATTCAATCCGGGGACCGAGTGTGGAGATAGACTCTATCTGACAGGACAGTTCAATTGCTGCACAAGACAAAAAAAAAAAAAAAAAAAGAAAGGATGTACATTTGACCAAAACACCTTAACATCAGAAAATCATTTATATGCAGCTTCTCAGTGTGGCTTGCAAGAAAACATCTTGTGCTTACATTCAAACTCATTGGCCCATGGTGAAGGATTTGCAGTTTTCAGTACCACTGCCAAGATGCTGACATAGCCTGTAATGAAGAAGAGAAAGAGAGAATCAACAGGACTGTAATGTTTGCCAAGTTTCCCCCTTAATGCAGTAACACATGGTCATGTGCTCATGTGAGGTGAAATAATTCAGGCTGCCCTCTTTGGAGCTTGGAGCTATTGGGGATGTATGTACTAGTGGACTCTTCCAGAAAATTCCTGAAACCCAATTAACACTCAGTCCCTAGTGCCTTGAGCCTGCACCCCACCCTCACACATTCTTTACATCTCTGTGTCCTGCTGGCAGATCTGTTACCGGCCATTTTTAGTTTAACTCTGATAAACATGTCACCTTTTGGTTCAAACCATGTGAACCGTATTAGAGACGATGTGACCTGATCATGTTTTCGCTTGAATTTAAATGTGATTTTAACGTCTACCTGCTAAAAAAAAGGAAAGGCAACGAATCACTTTGTTGTCCTGTTATTGTTGCTGTGGTGTTTCTTGAGTTTCAATCATAGACTAAATAAATAAAAAAAAAAAGACATTCCTAGTCCGCAAACTGATCCCACGGTACCTCTTTGCTAAAACTGCACATGCTTAGAAAGTTGTTAAGGAAAAGAGGCAGACATGAGCAGCTCTGTACCAGATGGGGGCACGGCTCTTCCCCATGCAAACAGAAGTCTGAAATGGGAAAGAAAAAGGAAAACAAAACCCTAGCCAGATCCACTGAACGACAATATTATGAAGCGCACTTTATGGTTTGTCTATCTTTGTAAATTACTTCATAAGTAGCTTTTTGGTCCAGCTGCTGCTGCTATAATAACACTAGCATGGCTCAGGGATATTCAGTGTTATTTTATCACCAAGCTAGCAGTATGACAGCTAGCAGTAACAGATGTCCAAAACAGGATGAGCAAAACAATGCGCTAAATCCTGACCTGGCCTCTTTAAAGCTAATCATAGGGGCCTTTCCATGTGTATCGCAAGGTAAGGAAATGACACACACCATTTCCTCGTTTCTATTTCCTTTTAAATTGTGTCATGAATGCCAGCCACAAGAACAGGTCCTGACATCCTGTATCACTTCATCTCTTTGGCCTGGGTCTACAATAAAAATTGTAAGTATGAGATTGATTCAATTGACAGCAGTATTTTTAAAGCATTTCAACAGACCGTGCGTGTGTTTCCAGGGAGTGTTAGGAGTAGCTGTGGATAACACTCAGGCACAAGACCAAGCCACGGTTCTGTTTATGCATGCTTTCTCTAACATCTGGTCTCTGTAACTTTTATAAAATACACTATCCACTTTGAAGATGTTCTCCGCTGCTATAGGTTACCAGCTGGTGTATTATACTTCCCAGCCTCCTGGAGCAAATGGCTTGTATCTCTGGCAGGATGGTGAAGCTCTGAGTACAAGGTGATGTTGCTCTGGAAATCCTCAACCGACGTCAAACGTGTGGCACATAGTGCTTTGTTTTCTAAATCTAATCAAGTCACTGAAACATTAATGGCTCTCTGATTACTAAGGATAAGTTCTATGAATCTTTGATGATCAGCTTTTGGGCCAAGGCTTTTGAGGTGTCATCCACTTCACCAAAAAAGAATCCATGACGCCAGACAAAACAGCACACGTTGATAAAAATTTAAGGAGAAAAAAACATTGTCTGGCACTCTCTGGCATAACGACACAAGTGATATCTTGCAGTCAAAAACTGCCTCGGAAACAGCATCATGTGAAATACAAGGGCATGGCGCATGTTTGCAGTGTCCTTTCTCTGAGCCCTTTTTGTCAGTTTCAGTGCAGCGATGGTGCGTAAATGATGTTGACATCCAGTTAAAAGGTTATCTAAAAACAGAAGAACGTGTGAAAACACGTCAGAACGCATCACATTTCGGAGTCTATCATCCCGAACCATTTGGGAATAGGAAGCACAAATGGCTTTTGCAATACTCACATGGCTGTAGGAAAAATGGGTACCTGAACACTTTAGCTCTCAGAAGGCAGACGCTGAGGGTTTACCCCACGGCAAACACACATCCTATTAACAATGACATCCTGTGCAGTGTTTAGAGCGGGGTACCGGTCTCCTGTCTGCTTTCCTGTCTCTGTCTGCCACGTCCTCCTTTTTCACGCCATCACCGATACCAGACGCCTGAATCCCGACTGCAGCACTTCGCACTCTTCAGCAGGATGTCTCAGCAGACATCTCATGTTGTTACACAGTCAGCGACAGTCGTACTGTTTAAGAACTCTCAGGTTTGACGCCAGTCATAGGATAACTGAGCCCTCAAACAAGCCAGGTCCTGCGTGACCTACATAGGCTTCGCTAAGCACTGTGCTGTGCAGCTCGAGCCCAGATCTTACAATCTGGACAAAGTTTTAATCTTCTACTCCTGACAAGAATGACTGGTGTTCCTTAGTAATCTTAGCGTAATACTTGGATACAATCTAGGTTACCCCTAGAGTTAAAAATCTTATAGCTGAACTAAATCACAACACGATGACTGACACATATATGGCTCTTGGGATGAATAAGTCAGAGAAAATTGGCAAGGCAAAAACAGATCAACAATGCCCAGCGGTACTTAAGCGAGAATGGAAAACCTAGGCTTGAAATGATGGTCTACAGCAAATGCTTGGCTGAGCCAAACATTACTACGCTTAAATCTTGATTCATGGGCTGTTTTGGCTTTTTTCCACAGTACATTTAGCAACAACGGGCCAAACTAAAAAGCTAACGGCACTCTGGACTCTAATTCCAATAACGTATTTTGAAGTATACACTGATTTTCTTTCTCGTTATCTGTACATTAGTACACTTTTACCCTTGTTTAGTACTTTAGTACAGTAGTTTTTTCAGAATAAACTCTCTCTGATAAACATTTTTTTCAATTACATGAACTGTACTTAAAGCGTTCTTAAGTGATAAAAATGTATATACAAAAGAACACATACCCCAACCAAAAAAAAATAAATAAAGATAAAAACCTAAAAGAAATACCAACAAAAAACAAGCATATAAGCAGAAAATCTGTATGTTTATGGGAACTTTTTTTTTTTATTTAAAGTATTTAATTCTTGATTTTTTTATTTTACTGTTTCTGTTTGTTTTGACATCAAAAAGCAGTAAGGTTTTCTTTAGGCCAAATAAAATTCTAGATACGATTTATTTTCATTATATTCAAATTCAGGTAAAATTACTCATCCAGTTGCAACACAAATGCGCTCTTTCAACATAACATGCTTTTTTCTATAAGCTAGAAGTGAGAAATAATTTGTATGAAACTTAATAGAGCACAGGTTTTGGCAGTACGTGCGACGTCCGAAACTTCATTTCCTACCTTTGAAGATAGGCACAACGACGACATTAAAAACAGCTGCATCATTGCACATTGCAGTGTGCAATTATTTTACAATTTGAACAACACTGAAGAAGTGCACACACACACACACACACACACACACACACACATCTCTGATCATTTGCTTAGCCAATTTGTACTGACTGGGGTATT
>JAOUQY010000021.1:13263832-13276920 GCA_028566355.1 Doras micropoeus
AATAAATAAAAAAAAGAAAAAAAAAGAAATAATAATAATAATCTTTATTTATATAGCACATTTCATACATAAATACAACTCAAAGTGCATTACAGAGTGCCTTTAAAAAGAAAAGAGAAAAAAAACGTGGTAAACAGTGTACTGACAAATAAAATAAAATGCTGCATTTAAAAACTGGCAATATAAACATGATTTGAAAATAGCATAAAATGAATAATGGCAACAATACAATGTAAATGAACACAAAAAGGTATAAAGAAGATTTAAAGGCTTGTGGTTATAAAGTAATAAAATAATATATTAAATGATAAAAGTAAATCTAAAATACAATAATATTAGCAATAAATAAGTTAACTCAGGAAAATCATAACAAAATGTTTATAATAATATAAAACAGTTTATTAATTGAAAATTAAAAATAAAGTCAAATAAATACAAAATCAAAATGCTAAAATAATTAAATAATATGTGATTAGTTCATCAAAGCAAGTAAAAATCTGAAAGTCATAGTCTTAAGCTGCTTTTTAAAGTTTTGCACTTGCAACTCTTCCATGGATGCCATATTTTGCCCCGTGTCTTTTTTTATTGTGGAATTGTCTATATTGACTTTAACTTTAGATGTTCATCTAGGTTCTTTTGTGACCTCCCAGATGAGTTGTGGATGCACTTAAGTTATTCAACATATTATTTGACTTCATTCTTGCACTTTCTCTAACTTTATGCAGTGCTCATATTCCCCATCGCTATGTGATATGTCTAGTTTGATTAATTTCAATAGAAAGAAAAAAGAGGAGCTGGCGAGGGAACGGCTCTATAGCTGTTATAACATAAGTGATATTAGAAACTAACTTTTCCTTGGATGTTCCACATCATTAAGCATAACTGCAAATGAATAACATGTACGACATGTTATTCTTTCATTAGTAGGAAAATACAAACCTTGGCAAATGCCTGGGGGATTAGATGAATAAAACATTTTCAGAAGTTTTGCTGCAGGAAAATAGTCAAGTTTAGGGTGATGACTATGTTTTACGTTGGGCTGGATCACACTACCCTGCCATTGATTACTTTCCTGCAACAGCACGTCTCCAAGTGTTTTATTCCTTTTTCTGAAACTATTAAACTAAACTATGAATTCAGAGTTGAACCCTATAAAACAGGATTTAAAAATACTGTTTAATCTGAAGCAAACAAAATACTGGCACAACTTTCTTACACACTTAATATCCAGGAGAGAACACCTGTGAGTCATTTGATATTCTGAGTAATGTAACCATATCTGATTGAACTTACTTTAGTACTTTATGTAATTTATCGTCTGGTTTAGCAAACCTACTTTCTTTTACATTCATGTTGCTGATTTTATTATATAAGGACCCGTCCTTATAAGGAGTCCTTTTTGACACATGTAAGCTTGATATGATGATAAAAAGCCTAATAAACATATTTCTAAAAGAAAAGACCTAGTGGGTGGCTGGAGAAATATGTCTGCATTAATTCTCATGGAATACAGGCCAAAAATCCCTGCATAATTCTCTAAGAAAAAATAAAGTGAAGAGGTTACAGATTTAAATGAGACCACAGGAATGTGTGATCAACACACACAAAAGCACCGAGCCTTTATATAGTTCCAGTCATTATGCTTTTGTGCTAAAATCTCTTGAACCGCCAGCCCCTCAGGTAGTGCTGTAAACACTTCTCACTGCCCCTCAGGTAGTGTTGTTAACACATCTCACTGCCCCTCAGGAAGTGTTGTTAACACATCGCCCTGCCCCTCAGGTAGTGTTGTTAACACTTCTCACTGGTAGTGAACAGATGACTCTACTTACACCAAACTAAAATCCCAGACTAACGATGACATTTTAATGCACTAAGCTTTAGCTTGCTCAAGATTTGTAACAATGAAAGGTTAGATTTACAGTGGAGATATTGGAGATAAATGTGAAATCTTCTTGCCATCAACTCCTTAAAGGATGGCGAGTTTAGAGGAAGTAAGCACTGGCAGAAGACCAGGGCCCCCATTAAAAATATTGCCGCAATCGGACTGCCTTGCACATTCTCTGATATATAAATGGATACATCTACAGATTTCATATGGTTGTTCCAATGGTACTGGTACAATTGTTTTTTACAATTGATGAAATGCATTTATATGTATATTTTAGCCAAAATATTTTCTGCAAAAGGGAAAAACATGCATCCATGCAGTAAACAGGGTCTTAGCTTATGAACTTAATGATGTTGCTTGAAGTGTTCTTACAATATTGCTGTTATCCTTAAGTGTAGGAATGTTACAAAAAATCTATAATTGTAGTTTTTGCATTTGAAGATGCATTTTTTTAGGAATATTGCTTATCTAACCTCCTGACAACCTGATGAGATCCAAAAAGGCTTTATCTGGAGTCTATTTTGAGTGAGATCGATTACTATATTATATAACTTTATAACCACAATAAAGCCACATGAAATATGCACACTTGGGATAACAATCATGTCATGGCTTGTTGTGTAGATTTTGGATAAGAGGGTCATTTTTTTGTTTGTTTTGTTTTTATGCCACATGCTGGTTTAACAGCTATGATCATTATTTCAAAGAGAGGAACTGAACAAGTCTCAGTGATCTTAAAAGCAGAGATCATTAGCTTATGTTATTCTGAGACAGATCACATACTTCAGGCTGTAACTCCTCTTAATAATGGTGGAATAATAATAATTAAAAAAACACTCGCTTTCTGAATACACTTCATGCGATCATGGTGTTGTTCATGTGCGGTTTTGTGGAAAAACATGTCATGCCCTAAAACTGCAATCAAGTGTGAATTCGAGTGTGAGATATGACAGACTTTGTAGAGAACACCACATGTGAAGAATGTGTGAAAACAGCCCACGGGTGACTTTTCTGTAAGGGTTCACAATTCGCCGCTGTACAGTTTCGCGATCAGTGCCGCAGAGGCTGTGCGTAAAGTGCTGATGCGGTCCGCGACTGATGCGCGCGGGTTTGAGCGAAGACCCTGTCGTGCTCCTCCATCCGCAGTGACAGGCGGATCTCCTCCAGCTTTCATTCAGAGTTTCACTCTGGAACAGTACAGATGAGGAGAAGACACGGAGCTGCGAGTCGCGCGCCTCCGCTATTGCGCATGATACTGCGGCGCCGCACCGTTCCGCGCCGCAACTCACCTTGAAGCGGAGGCTGAGCGCCTTTTTACCTCAGGAGCGACGCAGCGGTAGCCAATCCACGCCCCTCGGTCCTCCCACGTCCACCAATGACATTCGAGCGGGGGCGGTGTCAACGAGCTAAATTCTGGGGTTTGGTTTTACGCCGGCGTCGCTATCTAAAGGCGCGTCGGGCCGCGTCGCGCTGGTGCAGGTGCAGAGGCTCTTCGAGAGCGAGCGAGAGCGAGAGAGAGAGAGAGAGAGTGAGAGAGAGAGAGAGAGAGTGCTAAGGATGCGAAAAGGAGAGAAGGGGAAGAAGAAGGGCGAGAATGAAGGGAAGCGCCGGAGGAAAGGGTGCAGGGCATGAGTGAAAGGATTTCAGCAGCTGCCAGTGCGTCTAGCATCCCGGGGGCTCGTCTATGAATGATTTATAGAAAAGGGGGCACTTTGAGATATGATGAGCTCTCTTACTGGCTGGCAATAGTACTATGATTTGGTATGTGGCCACTTTGATAGCAAGTGTGTTCAGCGCCCAAGGAACGGCCGCTCAAGGTGAGTTGAAGTGCAACGTTTGATGCCCTTCCACGCTCAAGTTGCAGTCTTCTTGCTGTAACCCTTTGACTTTGCTTTGGTCTTGTTTCTTTGATTTTTTTTTCTCCTTTCATTACAAGAAAGATTGCTGCAGGAATTGCTGAGCTGCAAGTATGACGCTGATGAAGTTGTGCGATTTCTGAGTTATACAAGTAAACCCCTTTAATAGATCAGAGACAGGTGATATTAGAAAATATTAAGAAACCACTCAGTAAAACTACCAAGAACAAGCTTTGGCATGTAGTTCTGCACTGCAAACTAGTTCTGCACCGTGCACCTGTGCAGCATGCACCTGTTCTAACAGCATGATGTCATTCAGTTGTATTTTACCCAAACATGCCTCACATGCTGGTCCTGCTTGAATTCTTCACCTAAAAGCACCTAAATATGCAAGATGCATTTTCTAACCTATAGTGATAACCATCTCAGCTCTCATTTTCCTTACCTGCTTTTTGCTGAATATTTAATTAACCTCCATTCGATCTGCTTGATCACTTGAAAGACACTAAACTAAAATGCATTTTATTATTTGACAAAGTGAGTCCATGCGAGGCTTCGACTCTGAGTGCATGCTGTTTGCTAAATGGGATTTCAGAAGAAAGTGATGCATTTGCTTTTTTTTTTTTTTTTTGGTAATGTCAGTGGACTCATATAGCCCTGCAGTGGCAAATTTGTCCACCAGAGGGCAAAACTATTGCAGCTGAGGACTTGCTTTGAAAGGGTCAAATTCATCTGTGAGATGTTTAAACATTAAACATTAAGCACACTGGAAGGAAAAGCTAACTCAGTTTCTTGATTATGCATTTGCTACCATAAAGAAGTAAAGAAGCTCCCTCATGCCTCAGCTGACATGATGTGTCACCTCATCTCTAACTAAGGGAAGTCTCTCGCTGTGCTGTGCTGGCCACGCATGGTGTTGCATATGCTTCACATTTCCCTCCTGTGTGACCAGATGAAGCTGCCACCTCCTGCTTTTGCACTGTTGTATCAAGCTGTCTTCTGGCAAACACAGCTCGCTGGCTATAGCCCTGGGCATATGCCAGAGCTTGGGTCTCTGTTTTGCTTTGCTGCTTTTTCTGCTCTATCAACACCAAATCAGCAGAGCAGCCTTCTCTCCCTCATAGAGCTGATGAGATGGTCGGGATGAGGTCTGCTAACTGGGGCTCGGAGGCTGAATGGCAGCAGACTGCACTGCACTTGTTGAAGCCTCTCACAGCTTCCCTGAGGGAACAGTGAATCTTTAACCATGATGGGAGCATATGCCCAATAACGTCTGCTTCCCTTAAACGGATTATGACTAATCTCTATGCCCAAGTGGATGCCATTATGGTGATGCTATAATACTCAGGATTCAGACATGATAAGATGAGGGCCAAGCACTTTTTGAGTGGCATCCGAAGTTGGAACCAGATTTGATTATTTTAATGTTGCACAATGCAGCTGGTTTTGTCCAAATGCATTTCTTCCCTTGGATATGGATCAAAGTCTTTCATCTCCTTTGGTTTTTAATGTCTTGTAATTATGATTTATAATGTTAGCTCTACTCCAGCCAAATCTCTTACAGCGAGTGTACCAATCAAAAATTGGAACGTGGCTGACTTGCTGATTGCATTGAACAGATACAGCGTACTAACCACAGTGGAGAAAGCTGAGGCAGACAATTTCCAGACGGGTTTGGCTCCAGTGACTGTCAGTGGAGAAGCTGTATAGAATAAATCTGAAGTTAGTCATTTAAAACGACATTAGGTTAGGATGTATTAGTCCCACAGCTTAAAAGTAACAAAGTCTGTCTCACTCAAGTTTTTCAAATTTATATCTCTCAGGGCTATGGCATTGCTAAGGTCTAGGTTTTGTGCTTTCATACACCTCTCTCAACTGGGTAATTAATTGCTGGATTGAATCCAGGTTGAAAAGAGGAATATTGCAGAGTTGTAGCCAGGGATTCACCACTTTCCATGTTTAATATATCAGTATCAGAGCCATGAGTATTGACCACTATCCATACAGATCCAGTTGTGACATCCTCACCATGACTGAGTTGACTTCTTTTGGTGTGGACTTAAAAGAACTTCCAGTGCTCCAATGCTTTCATGGCACACCACACAATATTACATCAATTCAGATAATCTAATCTGAAATCCAAACCAATTCCAATCCAATGTCTCAGGCCAATCTCAGACCCCCTACCTGTACTCCATATTCACTACAATACACCCAATATTATAGTGCTATGGCAGCAAACTCTGTTTGAGAACTTTGGTTTAGATCTTGTGATACACTTGGAGTAGTTGTAACTTTTACTATTAGCCTATTGTACTGTTAGTTCATTGGTTCTTGGGTGTGTCTTTAAGTTTTATGGTTAAAACTTATCTTAGAATCTCAGCTCCAATCCTGGATACCTACTGTCCTCTAAAGAGTTAAGAACAACAGACGTAATCCAATACATTGACTGAATAGTAAGTACTTCATGAGCTGTATACTGTTGGGAGCAAGGAATTGTTGTTGAGAATACCTGCTTTATCTGCAAAACTGATTGCTCAGTTCAATTTGGGATGGACTGAAGGACTGCACTTTGACAACCTCGTTTGGCTACTATATGACCTGTAATCTAATTTGGATGGCACATCTTTTTCTGGTAATGCTTATGATTATCATCTCTTGTCTGGGAGATCCAATACCCTGCACACCTGATCCGACTCATCAGCCAGTTAGCAAGTTCTTTATGTGCTGAATCACATGTGCTGGAAGCATAGAGAATTTCCTAATATGCAGGGCAATAGATTCCCAATAATTTAGATCCAATGGCATTGAGCAACTTTATATGTCCTTTCTCCTTCCAGTTTTGTCAAGTGGCTATCTTAGCAGTCAGTGGCTGTGCCTGGATTCCATTTCCTCACTCTCAGCACTTCAAAGGCCATTTCCTGTCTCTGATACACTTTCTCCTGAGCCGTCTGTCTCTAGTCTGCTGCCACAGCCCGAGAGAGAAGCATGTGTTCCAGCAAGACATCCCACAGGGACTGTGTGAAGCTTTGATTAATTTCACATATGGATCTAAACCCTTCATTTGTACTCTAGTCTTCTCATTTTACTTCAAAACTCTGAATCTTTCCTTATGGCTTTGAAAGTGGGTAGAGGTGAAGGTCAGGTTTTATGGCCCAATATTTTAAAGTAGTTTTCGGCAACCTATACGCAGTTAGAAGCACATCTGTTCAGTTTTCACTTGGATGTGTTCCAGTGTTTCTAAAATTACTTAAAAGGCATTTTTTAAAAGTTGCCTCAAGTAGTTCTAGAAGTGTGAGAGAGACTAGTTGGGTCTGTTTTCTATTGGACCAGTTATACCACCTTAAAGTGTCCCTGAATTAAAAAGTAATGTTTCACAGCTTTTTGTGCACATACACTGAAGTACCAGAAAAACTGGTAAAGCAGTTAATACTTGGTAGGTCCCCCACGGGATCTTGGAGGGAACGTTGCACAGTCCTCACACTGATGTTTGTTGAGACCCCAGCATTGAATTCCGATGTTACTTGAGGCAGAGTTGCACACCTATCATGTGAAGCGATTCTTGCCAGCCAACACTGCTCACATTCACCCAGAGTCTTTTTACGGCAACACTTCTGTCGTACGTTCGAAGTTGTAGTCACGGTACACCCTTGAAATGCTAATAAATGAAAATCCTTACTTTGCTTCTACCTAAAATCATGATAACTTGCCTTTCCCATGGCGGATACAGCTCTAGAAGCTTCCATAGATGTCTATCGCTTTATATACGCACTGGTGGACACAACCAATGACACGCATAGGTTGTGCTGTTATGTGTTTTGCAAACATGCTTGGCAGTTTTTCTGGTAATTCAGTGTATACTATGATTATGATGATGAAAAATAAGTCGGAGATATCCAAGTCTGACTTTATTACACCTTTAGGACTTCTCAG
The DNA here is from genome assembly GCA_028566355.1 of Doras micropoeus. Taxonomy (NCBI): domain Eukaryota; kingdom Metazoa; phylum Chordata; class Actinopteri; order Siluriformes; family Doradidae; genus Doras; species Doras micropoeus. Next base: position 13,271,510 of record JAOUQY010000021.1, read on the forward strand.
TTAGTAAGTACTACCATTTTATCAAGTAGCATAATATTTAACTAACCCTGGTCTGCATGTTTATGGTATAACTCCAGATGCACACAGCATCTTGTCATCTAGTCAAGTTGACAGACGTGGGTGAAGGTAGAAGTGAGAACTCTTCCAAACTTCCACACAAAGCCCCTCAAGAAACTTTTTGCTTTTCTCTATATTTAGCAAGTTAGCTTAGTTAGTATCAGGTTTGTTTAGATTTGGCTGACATATCTTTAAAATTATTGACTGCTGTGTTAATTGCTGAAGCACTTTAACATGTTAGCACTCTATGTTCCTGTTTCAAAAGAAAATGCCTATGGAATATATAGAAAGAAATGACATCTCTCAAGCCTTTTCATGGGGTTTCTAATAAATTTAATAAGGGTTATCAAACTGTGAGTAGGACTTGGTCTACTCACAGCACTCACGTTTTTGTACCATGGATCATGATCAGGCCATGCATCATAAGAACCATGCTGTGCACTGGAAGCCGTACAATGACTGATATTGATGTTTTTTTTGTGAGTCTCTTTTGGGCTCAAGACTATACTCACTTCTATAAAAACCATCAGCCCACATGTCAGCCAAATGGTGTGTGGGATAACACTGAGTCAGGATCTCCTCCCTCTTCTGTAGCTCCTCTGTCAATGCTGCACATCATTAGCTTTCTTCTAATGGCTGATAGCGACAGGAGGAACCAGGTTGCTTAAACACCACTAGATGTTCTGTGTAAAGAACCAAGCCAAAGCACACCATGGGATGTGGTTAATTATTCAAGACTTTACACTGTTCTTGTAGTTATGGTCAGTGTGTTACTATTTTTGTCTCAACATGTAAAAGCACTTCTGTCATATGCAAGAACAATCCATGTGTCTGTATTATTCATGACAATTGCACTTGCATGTTGTACTTACAGGACTTGTACTTGCATGTTGTCCTTCATCACACCAGCTGTTAGGACTGAATCAGTAATTCAAATTTAATTTTGAATTTTTTCACTTGTTTCTGCTTTTTCTTTGACTATGTGAGAAATTGGTCCAGTGCCAGCCATCTGTCCATAGGGTCATGAAGAACAGTTCCTCCAAGATAAGAAGCGCCCTCCCCCACATCAGCTTTCTGTATGGATTAAATTATTTATCTGCGAACAAAGCAGGGACTTGATTGACTAGGGTTTCCTCAAATGTCGAGAGATAAGCCACTGCAAAGTTCCACATAAAGCCAGGATTTCAGTCCAAGAGCAGCAGAGATCTGTAAAGAGAATTCTGCACTGATTATCAGTCAGGAATTTATATTCTTGCCCTTTTCTCTTTCCAGTCATAACCACTGGTAATGTTCTGCTGGGCCAGATTTCTAACAGAAGCTTTTTTGTTGTTTATGAATGGATAGATGAGAATGTGTGCTGGTTAGTGAGCATTCTCTCTGTTCCACACTGATGTCTTGACTCATTCAGCACATGAGGTCACTGAATTGGTGTGCCAATGCACATGGTGGTCCATGGCATCATTGGCATGGTAATTCAACTGCACAGAAAGTCCACATGCTGGTACTTGGCTTGGTTAACAAAGTGTTCTATGAATATAGCTACACTACATTGCCAAAAGTATTCGCTCGCCTGCCTTCACATGCATATGAACTTGAGTGACATCCCATTCCTAATCCATAGGGTTTAATATGTTGTCAGCCCATCCTTTGCAGCTAGAACAGCTTCAACTCTTCTGGGAAGGCTTTCCACAAGGTTTAGAAGTGTGTTTATGGGAATTTTTGTTCATTCTTCCAGAAGCGCATTTGTGAGGTCAAACATTGATGTTGGATGAGAAGGCCTGGCTCACAGTCTCCACTCTAATTCATCCCAAAGGTGTTCTATCGGGTTCAGGTCAGGACTCTGTGCAGGCCAGTCAAGTTCTTCCACACCAATCTCGCTCATCCATGTCTTTATGGACCTTGCTTTGTGCATTGGTGTGCAGTCATGTTGGAACAGGAAGTGGCCATCCCCAAACTGTTCCCACAAATTTGGAGCATGAAATTGTTTAAAATCTCTTGGTATGCTGAAGCATTTAGAGTTCCTTTCACTGGAACTAAGGGGCCGAGACCAACTCCTGAAAAACAACCCCACACCATAATCCCCCTCCACCAAACTTTACACTTGGCACAACGCTCACTATGTGCCTTAGCATCCCTGACATTTTACGTGGCCTACCACTTCATGGCTGAGCTGCTGTCGTTCCCAATAACTTCCACTTTATTATAATACCACTGACAGTTGACTGTGGAATATTTAGTAGAGAGGAAATTTCATGACTGACTTGTTGCACAGGTGGCATCCTATCATGGTACCATGCTGGAATTCACTGAGCTCCTGAGAGCAACCCATTCTTTCACAAATGTTTGTAGAAGCAGTCTGCATGCCTGGGTGCTTGATTTTATACACCTGTGGCCATGGAAGTGATTGGAACACCTGAATTCAATGATTTGGATGGGTGAGTGAATACTTTTGCCAATATAGTGTATATTGAACATTTCTGCCAAGAAATACTAAATGAGACCTTGTCCTACCTTGTACAAAAATAAAGCATTTACGCTGTTTGAACTTGTCCTTGACAGTTTTCGTGACTTGTATATTAGTAGAAATTAGGTCATTATCAGTTCTCCTGGAGTCCAAAAGAGTTTGAAAGGAAATTTCAAGCATAATTTCTATTCAATTTTAAGGTAATATTTGAATATTTGGTGCTTTGCTTTGTGTGTGTGTTTGGTAATGAGGTTTATATTGTAATTAATCTTTTTAAAGAATTGCCACACAGGACTGTTTCATTTTTGTTGGACCAAACTGGTAAATGTAGCCTATTAATAACTATACCACTCTTTAGTCAGATTATATGGTTTATTTTGCAGAACCCAGTGCTTAACTAATTTAATTGCTCTTAAATAATACTCAATAAACATTTGACAGTAGTATTTTACAGTTCTGGCCCATAGCTATGGTGATACAGGAGACACCTGAGCACTATGGTATTGTGTTTTCTCAGCTAAAGCAGTTAGACAAAACCCAAATTTTAAAAAAGTTAAAAACTGAACTCTCCAGGTTGTCACTTGAACCTTTATTTAACAGACAGACGGACAAAAAAAATATTTTCAGTGTTTTCAATGACAAACTTAATTCTCTTTGTTAAATATATACAAACGTAGAGATTGATGTCTGCAATACACTTAAAAAAGTTGGCAGAGACCGAGAAAAATAAGACTGGAAAGGTTATACAAGTAACACTGGAAGGTTCCACAAGTGTAGTGTAACTGATATCAGGAGAGGTCATCAAGATTAAGTATAAAGGAACATATAAGTATAAAGGATGGGTCATGGTTCACCAAACTTCATGAGAGAATACAGTGTTTCTCAGTGCAAGATTGCAAAGAATTTGGGTCTACAGTTCATAATATCATGAAAGGATTCAGGGAGTCAGCGGAAATCTTGGTACGTGAAGGCCCAAGGTGTAAACCGCTGCTGAATGTGTTTGACCATCACTCGATACCCTCAGGCTGTATTGTTTGAGAAACCGTCATGCTACCGTGATGGACAGCCACATGAGATCAGGAGTACTTTGGAAAATCATTGTCACTTAACACTGTCCACCACTGCATCAAGAAATGCAACCTGAAACTGTATTATGCAAAGCCATATATTAATTTTGTGCAGAAACAAGTTCTCTGGGCCTGAAGTCAACTGAAATGGACCAAAAGACAGTGGAAACATGTTCTGTGGTCAGACAAGTCCACATTTCAGCTTGTTTTTGGCAAAAACAGACATTGGTTTTTATGTGGCAAAGATGAAAATGACCATCCAGACTGTTACCAATGAAAAGTGCAAAAAACAGCATCTGTGAGGGCATGGGGGTGCATCAGTGCTCACAGCATGAGTGAGCTACATATATGTGAAGTTACCACTGATGCGTAGGCTTATGTTGGTATTTTGGAGCCATCAAGATGCCATATTTTCCCAGAACCTCCATGTCTATTTCAACAGGACAATGCCAGGCCTCACTCTACATGAGTTACAACAGTGTGGCTTGACTGGCCTGCCTGCAGTCCAGATCTGTCTCCTATTGAAAATGTATGGCACATCATGAATACAGCAAGAATGGGCAAAAAATGTGTATCTTCAATTCTCAAATGATTAAAAAGTATAATTAAAAAACATGATGGCACCCAGTGGTAAACATACCTCCTTCTCAACTTTTCTTAAGTGTGTTGCAGGCATCAATTTCTAAATTTGTTTATTTTTAACAAACAGAACTAGGTTCATCACTGAAAACACTTTTTCATGACTGAAAAAAATCCTTTTGTCCGTTAAATCTTTTGTCTTCATGTGAATGAACAAATTACAGATTTCAGTTTTTTTACATCAGTATTTTCTGTTTTTTTCGTAGTATTTTACGAAAGTGTCCCAACTTTTCTGGAAATGGGGTTTGTAGAATTTGTCTTTAAATAGAAAATAAATCTTAATGTTTGTGGGCATGAGGCTTGAGTAGGCTTGTCAGGTGTGAGAGCTGTGATGTTAGGCATGACTAATGGAGGATTGTGAAGGTGTTGCACATGCTGGAGTGGGCTGTGTGTGTGTGTGTGTGTGTGTGTGTGTGTGTGTGTGTGTGTGTGTGTGTGTGTGGAGGAGGTCAGTATGACTCACAGAGGAGGAGATCAATCTGCCCTGCTGGCGGGATTTAGGAATCCAGAGAGAAACTGGTCAGAAATGAGTTAGATTTAAACAGGTCTGATAATCTTCACTTTTCTTAGTTTACCTTTAGTTTAATCTGGAACACACATCTGTTTGGCATGCTCGAACACATCCCTAGCCTGTCTTCTGAATTGGAGGCATTTGTCAAAATCTTTCAACCATATTAATCTTTCTTATTGGCTTGTGTGCCAGTTTCTTTATATTGTGGTATATTTCATGAAGGCTGGCAATGTTTAGGAAACTATCTCTACTATTGAAACTTTATATATTTCAGTGCTTTTTAGCCACCTGAGAGTGACTTTCTCTGATCAATTGGGAATGCAGTGTGTGTTCCAGGTGCCTCAGTGATCATTTTATGAGGAATAAGCAGCTGTTGTTTTTGGTAACATGAAGAATGCAAAAGCATAGTCAACTGTAATGGGAAAATGAAGTGAAATGTTAAAAAAAAGACTAGTTTTCTAAATATAATACGTTTAAATCTTTGTAATTTGGATCAAAATACTTGCCCTGATAATGAGCTTAGTCGAGAAATCTCTGTTCTTGCTAGATAATTCACTAGCGCGGTGCCTGGGATAAGCAGATTTCATGCCTGGGTCATTTGTTTTTTTACACACAGTGCCCTTGCAAACAAGTAGTAGTAGTTTTTTGTGATTTAGCTTGAGGAAGAAATCTT
>JAOUQY010000021.1:13316234-13327734 GCA_028566355.1 Doras micropoeus
CTCATTGACTCAATAAACTCTACTTTGTTCTGCATCTACGCCTCCAGCCTTTCCATCCGCAACCCAGTTTATAACAATATTAGGGATATACTGAGGGCTGCATGACTATTTAATTTTTACTAGTTAATCAGCAATACATAGTCAATTTGTCATCTTAATATAGTTAAAGCAAAAACGAATACATGAACTTTACAAAATGCCACCGAAAATTACAGCTTCATTGTAATAAATGTGCTAAATAATACATCATAATGTCATATTACACTATTTCAGGAGTACCACTTGTTAAAATATGACTCGGCTATAATCATTGAATCTGGAACTGAGCTCATATCTGACAACAGAGCTCACCTTATAGCCCAATGACCTGCCTTCTGTTGGATAGAGAATGTCTAGACCACCATGTTCAACTCCAGCTTTAGTAGTGTCTGAAAATGATCTTTAAGGTACTGTGACAAAATACTGTATCAAGAAACTTTGATACATTTGTAATAATGTTATTATATTCAAACAGCTTCCAAAAATCAAAGCTATTAGATTTCATTAAATCTATTAATTTGAGCACATCATAGTAATAGACCTTGTATTTTTACAGTTTTGGGGCATTCTAGAAACATTCCAATTATGGCTGGGTGATTTTTTTTCCTTTCAATTTTTCAATTGCTCCTTTTTTACTCTCATTCCTTGGGGCAACGTGCAGTCTCTAGAAGAACATTTTGAAAAGCACATTAAAACATTCATTTGAATTAAAAGAATTACTATGAAAAGATGCAACCCTCTGTAACCCGCCTCTACGAATCAGAATTTATCATGACCACCATAGCTAGCGGGCAGTCATATAGATTTTGTCAGTTCCCTTCTTCTTCTACTTTTTTCACCAGTATTTGGTTGACAATACCATATACTTAGACTTCACCAATCTACATGAGCCCCAGATGTCTGATACGAAATGTAAGGTTTGTGTCCCTAGGTGTGCATTGCCCTTCATGCTAGAACCCTGTGAATTGGGGTAGGCTCAGAGCACTATTTGGGCAGTAGCTCAAAAACCATTTTGCTTAAATTTCTGAACTTTATGTCAAGTGGGCCTCTGGTAGACATTGGCCTAGCTTATTATGATTCATTTGTGCAGTAGCGCCACCTAGTGAATAATGTTCAAAGCAAAAATTTAGCACTTCACCAACCAATATCCTGTGATGTAACTTATTGAAATTTCACACCCTGCATCTCTACGACATTCTTTAGACATACAACAAATTTTGTACATTTATTGGCCATGAGGGTGCTGCAACTGACACATTTCATTTCACTTCATCCCTGCTCTTTATCTCACTTTATGCTGTGGTCATATTACACACTGCTATGCAGTACATCTGGTTAAGTTTACTCAGGCAAACCGTTAGTAAATCAATCACCCTGAATCATATGGTTTGTCTTACACAAATAAAGCAGGAGAAGTGTACTGAGGATTACAGGGGTATTGTTCAACAGCCTGATTGCCTTAAAAGTCCAGCTTGAACTTAATCACAATCCTTTTTTTTTCATTTCTGTTCATTTCTTTGCACTGTGTAACAATGGTGCAACCTTCAGCTGCTAGTTAGTGTATCAGCTCAGCTCACAGTTTCTGTGGATTTTTACATAGACCTTTGAAACTAACACGGTAGTGTTTCAAGGTTTAGATTTCACTAACATGGCAAACATTCCAATTATCACCTTCTGGTAACTATATTACTGTGGCTGTGTGTAATATGGATGTCAAATCCCCTTAGGTTAAGCAATAGCTTCTGTTGCCATAGAAACTTGGATAAGCAGTATTAAAATGAACTTCCTAGTATGAGGGTCAGAGAAGAGAGCCAACTGATTAAATACATTCTACCATGGCAGCAGGTAAGTGCTAATCCTGTGGGATTGAACAAGAAGGTCACTATTGTTTAGTCTGACCCTTACACAGGATCAGATTAGTGTTATTAATGGGTCTACATGGCAAAACTGTGTATCTTTTTTACTGTGCAGATGACAAGGTTGATGCCTTTTTTGGTTTCTTTCGTTGGGGAAAACTTGTGTGGGAGTTAATGAGAGGATTTTTGGAGGGTCGTGACGTATGACCTTGGAAAATCTAGCTACAATCTTAACAAAGGAAATATAAAAACCTGTCCACTTGGAAGCCATTTTGGCATCACTTTTGGGCGTATCTGCTTGAATGGAGAGAGTTCCAGATGCTAGAAATTAATCAGTTAGATGATTATTAAACTTACTTTTAAACTTACACATAAAGGGTATAAGTAATCTGGCTCTAATAAGATACAAAATAGTACAAAATGAAGCCAGCTGCCACATCCTTTTGAACTTCTGAATGCCATGCTGCATCAAAGGGCAGCTAAACACACTGAGGAAAGGGCTATGGCTAAGGCTAAGGGCTATGGTGGCTGTGGCATCACTGGAACTCACGATTTTCCTGATAATAGGATGAACATCCTTTTTTTTATTGCAATGCTTGTGAGTCAGCCCAATTTATCTTTAAAGCAGTGGAATGTATCTACTTATCTCATCTGTGACCTCAATCCCTTTTTGGTTTGGGTGTGCTCTGTAGAGCTCATAGTAAACAAGATGCTGTTCAGTCCTATTGCATTTGTGCTTCTCATTACTCAGGTAGAATTAGTAGTGCTCTGGCCTGTCCTGTAACTATTCCTGCCAACCTGGACACATGAGGGAAAGGTTGGATTTTGTTTCATTTCACGATTTAAGGTGGAAGGTTAAGTTTGAATGCTAACTTAGCTGCTAAACTTAACCAAAATCAATGTATCTGCCGGTGCAACTTTGCAGTACACATATGCTAGTGTGAGACCATGTTGCTTGTTGTGCAGATGTGAGATGTGCTGGTTGTGTTGAATCTGCCTTTGGTCTTATTGAGGCTGACTTGTGGAGCTCTCCATGGTGCTGATGGTTTCACAGTCTGGTGTAAGTGCTGAGCATTCAGCTGAGTGGGCCAGACCATATGCTGCAGTCACTCTACAGATGGCATTGTGGGATACAGCAAAGGCCACAGTCCAAAACAGACAATAGCAGAGTAGACTGTATCAAATTGTTCCTTTGGCCACAGTTTAGTATTTATATCTGAGGTATTTTAATGGCTTTAGTATGTGCACCATATTTATGTATTGTCATCTATTCAGACAGATGTAAAGGTAATTTATAGAATTATAGAATATACTAAAGAGAAAGGCCCAGCCCTAATTTCAGGAAAAGGAGAACTAAGAAGTAAATGGTGATGTTCCTTTATCCAATTATTCCCTCAGTTTACTGTATAAGAATTCAGTAGCTTCTAAATGCTTTAGCAATTGCTGCAAACATGCATTGTACAAACATTGACTGTTTTGTTGTAAATGAAAAGTAGCTTTACAGTAAAAACAATCTGACAATCTGAAAGTAAAGGTTCATTTGGTTTGTCCTTCTTGGCAAGCCTTAAAGGTTGTATATGGAGCCCTACAATAGATGAATTCCTATCAAAGACAGCTTCACGTTGAGCCAAATTAGTAAACAGTTAACCTACGGATTATCTGATTTTTAAACAATTCATGAATCATGAATGCCTGTGTAGTTTAGCATTACAGTTGTGCCATGTTCTCTTCATCTCATTAGGGGTTTGTTAACATCTGTTAGGCAAAGCAAAAGTAATACACCAGTTGATTGTCAGCCAGGCACATATCTGGTGATTAGCAAACAACTGTACAGAGGGCTATCTGAAAAAAACACAGTATCACAAAACAGGACAAGGCAAAGCTCATAATCAAAAAATCTTAGCAAGGGTCAAAACCAGAGTAGCATAAACACATGAATCAAAGGCTTGAAATTGTCAGGTACACATGCACTGAGTGAAACCTTGCAATAGATTCTGAACCTAACAAACAGGCTACTATAGAGTGCATAAGCATATGAGTGGTAACTGAATCCAGCTGCGTTCAATTAGAATGCCATTGAACTTGAGCATGGAGTCCATGTCTGCCATATTTGTAGTCTGTAGTCTGGGTGTCTTGGGAAATTCTAGCACAGACCTGGCACTTGCTCATTAGAGATAAATCTAAATTATTTTCACATAATTGTACAGCTGCTCTGTGACAATATCCATTACTTAAAGTGCTATATAAATATGTTTTTCAGCCACCATCTCCTCCTTTTTTACTGTCACCCTCCTTTATTGATACCCCTTGATATTTTTAAAAATCAAGTAGTGATTTTATTATATTAGGAGTAAGTCGTGCACTAACATCAATCTTCAGTCTACCCTTCTTGCTACCAGCTGTACAATAATTGCTGACACACATTCAGGATATTCATTAATTTTAGCCCCGATAGGAATCTGAAATGTGTAGAAACAAGCCATGTAGTGTAACATATATTGTCTTTCAAAAACTGTTCAGAAATGAAAACAAAAATCAAACCAACGTAGCATACACAGACCACATGCTCACATCAGCAGCTTATTCTGGCCAGAGCAACCTCACCACCAACAGTCTGCAAAACCTTCCCATAATTCAATCCTTTGTTTTATGTTATGCTGCATCGAAGGCTGCATCGAAGGCAGAGTCTGTGAGGATGAACATCAGTCCTGGGCAAAGAGGATCTTCCTCATTATCACAAATTCTGCATATGACATTTGCATTTGTCTGTAATTAGTTTTGGGTATCAGTTCCAGATCTCCTCTCTCTACTGGCATCTATGCTGCTCCATTCTCCCCTGCATTTATATTTATTTAGAGTATCTGGCTGCTCTCTGTTGTGCCATTGTCTCACAAAATGCACAGTTTGACAGCATTGGTTTTCAATGCATTTTATTATGGCTTTTCTAAGAACAAGTCATTTTTAGAACCATTTTATATGCACTTCATCTGCATATGGTATAACAAGTGAGCCAGTGAAAGAGAGGAAGAGACAGAGACAGTGAGAGTAGATAGCTCACCCTCTTGTGGAACTCTCAGTGCGCATTGATAACCACATGCGGAAGCAACACAGAGAGACGATCCAATATGGAGCTTCACAATTTCTTTCACTGACTTCTTCTGTGGTCAAGGCTGCACCACAGGTCTCTGCCTGTGTAGTTCCCCCAGTGTCACTCCAGAGCCTGTGCAACTAGAAAGGACTTGTCTAACTCAAAGGGAGCACAAACAGCAATGCATCTAATCTATATATGTATTGCAGCTGATCTGGACCTTATGTTTTGTCTGTTCCCCCTGTCTGTTCCCATCCCATGCTTACTGACCAGTCACCCCCCTGCCCCAACTGGGCATCCCAGTCATCCCCTTTAGAAGACCTTTAGTAGCAAACATGCTGGACATACGTACATTAACAGAAGTTACTAAGCATACAGCCCCACTCCAATGAATCATCATGAACTAATCAGCTTTCGTCTGATGCATATGCCAGCCCTCCCTGTTATCCTGGGCTGTTCATGGTTGATCAAATGCAACCCAATTTTTGACTGGGCCACCGTAGAGATCACAGGCTAGAGTGACTGGCCAACTTTTGAGGTCTGCCTCTCCTCCCTAGCTCCCAACCTGACACCTGTTCCCAGTTATCTCCAAGATACCACCTGCCTACCTGGATTTAAAATAGGTTTTCAGTAAAGCCTGAGCCAAAGCATTACCTCCACATCGACTCTACAACTGTGCCATCTACCTGCTCCCCAGCACCACTCCCCCCAAAGGCAATCTGTACTCTCCCTCCTTCTGAAACATCAGCTATCAGAGAGTCAGAAAATTTTACCTTATCTGCAGCAGGGGCAGGAAGGTCACTGGTTTAATCCCCACGACCGACAAGACACGGCTGAAGTGCCTTTGAGCAAGGCACCTAACCCCCAACTGTTCCTTGGCACCATGGGCGAGGCTGCCCACAACTCCGGACTAGTGTGTGCTCACTTCACTACAGTGTGTGTATGTGTGTTTTCACTGCATGGGTGTGGAAGACAAATTCCTCTGTGTGCAAGTAGGCCAATACTTCACTTTCACTTTCCTCAAAGCAGAAAAGTGCAAATTCTATGTCTCTGAGGTGGCTTTCCTAGGGTGTATCATCTGAGCAGACTTCAACAGTATGGACCCTGCAAAAGTACAGTCAGTCATGGGGTGGCCCACTCCCATGTCCTGTAAGCAGCTGGAGCTCTTCCTGGATTTTGCATAATTCTGTAGGAGGTTTATTAGGAACTACAGCACCCTGGCAGCCACCTGACCTCCCTGACTTCACCTGCTGTTCCCCTCACATGTGCTCTTCCCCAAGAGAAGGCCTTCATGTAGGTGAAGTGGCCCTTCACAACTGCTCCCACATTCACCATGCCTAACCCAGCTCATCAGGATGTGGTTGAGGTGGATGCTTCTTCTTCTGGGGTGGAGGCTGTCCTCTGACAGTGATCCAAAGGAGACCAGAAATTACACCCGTGTGCCTTCTTATCAAAGAAAATGTCACTGGCCGAATCCAAATATGATGCGGGAATCGTAATCTGTTGGCAGTTAAGCTGGCCTTGAAGGATTGGAAGCACTGGCCTGAGGGGGCCACGGACCCTTTCTTAGTATGGAGAGACCACAAGAACCAGGAGTGTGTGCGCCTTGTCTAGAGACTGATCCCCAGACAGGCCCAATGGGCACTTTTCTTCAACTGGTTCAACTTCTCCCTGTCTTAGAAACCTGGATCTAAGAGCATCAAACCAGGGGTACTTTCTCGCCATCTCTCTAGAGAGGAGGATCAAGGGGAGCCAGAGCGCATACTGCCTCCTTCCATGGAGGCTCTGTCTTGGGATATTGAGGAGAAGGTTAGACAAGCCCTTGAGGGAGTACAGGCTCGCAGTGTCCACACAATTCCCTGTTTGTGTCCGACTCCTCTCATTTCGCTTGTCACCCCAGGGTTTCTTGCACCCTGGCCTTGCTCCACCAGTGGGTTTGGTGGCTGACCATGTTGAGCAACACCCAAGAATTTATTGCCACCTGTCCCACCTGTGCATAAGCCAAATCATCTAATCAATGTCCTGTGGGCCTTCTGCATCCTCAGCCCATTCAGCTTCGCCCCTTGTCCCACCTGTCCATTATCACTGTTGCAGGCCTCCATTAGCTTTTATTCAGAATTCCACCCTCAATCCAATGATCAGACAGAGCACAAGAACAAGGACCTCAAGACTGCTCCACGCTGTGTGGTGGCCTGCTCACCCACCTCCTGGGCCTAGGTTGAATATGCACACAAGTCCCTTCCCACCTCGGCCACTGGTTTCTGACCTTGACAACACCATCTCATATGCTGGTTTTGGTTCTTCAATTCAAGTTTATATTAATTAAGTATGATGCAGTATATTGCCAAAAGTATTCACTCACCCATCCAAATCATTGAATTCAGGTTTTGCAATCACTTCCATGGCCACCGGTCTATAAAATCAAGCACCTATGCATGCACACTGCTTCTACAAACATTTGTAAAAGAATGGGTTGCTCTCAGGAGCTCAGTGAATTCCAGCATGGTACTGTGATAGGATGCCACCTGTGCAACAAGTCCAGTCGTGAAATTTTCTTGCTACAAAATATTCCACAGTTAACTGTCAGTGGTATTATAACAAAGTGGAAGTGATTGGGAATGACAGCAAATCAGCCACAAAGTGGTAGGCCATGTAAATTGGCAAAGCAGAGTCAGTGGATGCTGAGGCACATAGTGCGCAGAGGTCTCCAACTTTACACAGAGTCAATCACTACAGATCTCCAGATTTCATGTGGCCTTCAGAGTAGCTCAAGAATGGTGTATACAGTGCTTTGTGTAATGGGTTTCCATGGCCAAGCAGCTGCATCAAAGCCATACATCACCAAGCCCAATGCAAAACGCCGGATGCAGTGGTGTAAAGCACACCGCCACTGGACTCTAGAGCAGTGGAGACGTATTCTCTGGAGTGACGAATCTTGCTATTCTGTCTGGCAAACTGATGGATGAGTCTGGGTTTGGTGGGTGCCAGGAGAATGGTACTTGTCTGACTGCATTGTGCCGAGTGTAAAGTTTAGTAGACGGGGGACTATGGTTTAGGTGGTATTCTATGGTGGTATTCTCCAGCAGGACAATGGCCTTAACCATACAGCCAATGTCATTAAGAACTATCTTCAGTCTCAAGAAGAACAAGAAGTCCTTTAAGTGATGGTATGGTCCCCACAGAGCCCTGATCTCAACATCATTGAGTCTGTCTGGGATTACATGAAAAGACAGAAGGATTTGAGGAAGCCTACATCCACAGAAGAGCTGTGGTTAGTTCTCCAAGATGTTTGGAACAAACTTCCAGCTGAGTTCCTTCAAAAACTATGTGTAAGTGTACCTAGAAGAATTGATGCTGTTTTAAAGGCTAAGAGTGGTCACACCAAATATTGATGAATTTAGATTTCTCTTCTGTTCATTCACTGCATTTTGTTAATTGATGAAAAAAAAACTATTAACACTTCCATTTTGAAAGCATTCTTAGTTTAGAGCATATTTTCACACCTGCCTAAAACTTTTGCACAGTACTGTGTGTATATATATATATATAATGGGAACACCAAGCTTTAGCTACAAGCTTATAATGGTCTGTCAAATAGGACCTGAATGAAGAGAGGACCATTCACTTAACTCCAACAGCATTTTCTAGTCTAGGAAGGAGAATAGTATGATTGATGGTGTCAAATGCTGCAATAAGTTCAAATAACAGAAGCGAGGACACACAAGCCTGATCAGAGGCCAGTAGTAGGTCATTTACCACTTTAACCAGCAGTGTCTTTGTGCTATGATGAGGCCTAAATCCTGACTGATACATTTCATGAATGATATTCCTGTGAGGGTAGGAACATAACTGCTGTGCTACAAACTTTTCTAGGATCTTGGAGATAGAAGGGAGGTTTGATACTGGCCTGTACTTGGACAGCTGACAGAGGTTGAGGTCAGGTTTTTGAATCAGGGGTTTGGTAACTGTTAAATGATTTAGGTACGTAGCCAGTTGTAAGGGAAGAATATATTATTTTTGGAAGAGGTTCAGTTGTTTCTAGTAGTATCTGTTTGAAGAAATGTTTAGGTAAGTGATCTAGTACCCAAGCGAGTGACCAGATCCATCCATCCTGCTTTTTAGAATCCTTAGATCTGCTTCAATGTAACAACAAAGTCTTATTATAGCCTAACTATCTGCACCTGTAATGCGATACAAACTTCTGATTTTATGAAGCAGATAAAATACTGAATATTTATCATAATACAGTGGCATATGTCTCAGTGAGTGTTGCTAGTTTTAACTACATGTCCCAATAGTCACATGGTCAACTTTAGACAAAAAGAAGTTTTGCCTAGATCCTTTTTTTCTTGAGAGCAGATTTTGGAACACAGTGTTATATCCGTTCTTAGAGATGCTTGTTTAGTCCCTTGTGAATTCGAGGCTGGATCACTGCAACTCCTTGCTCCTAACAAGTCTACCTCTGAGTTCCATTTGACCTCTGCATCTGATCCAGAATGCAGCTGCACAACTTATTTTCAACCTTTCTCAGTTTTCCCACACCACCCCATTGCTACGGTCCCTCCACTGGCTTCCTGTAGCTGCCTGCATCAGATATAAAGCCAAAAACAGACCAGTGTCAGGGCTCACTGATGCGTGTGGGGAGTGATGAATAGCCCGTCTGGTCACAAATTGCTGAAAAAAGAGGTGGAGCTTGCCTGAAACAGAGGCTTGTCTCAGTTGTAATCTAACAAATTTAAACTTTTATAAAGATATCGATTTTTTTCCAATTTTAGTGTTACTTAAAGGTGCACTGTTTTCTTTTTGTAAATATCATTTGTGTATTTAAAAGTAACTAAACTGTCCTTTTGTAGGAATACTATAAGTTAAAAAAAGGGGGTCCAAAATTAACATCCAGTGATATTTAATACTATATGTTTAATAGCAATAATCTTTTTGTTTAGGATTTTTTTAAAGAAAAGAAAGGCAAGCCTGTCACATACCAATTCCCACCCGCTAGTTAGTTCTCCCCTATTACATGACAACTACCAACCACGGGATTCCTCTGAGACACATGAAGCCAGCTACTGCATCTTTGTAAACTGCTGCTCATACTGTGTCATATGGCAACTGGATATACAGAAAGAAAGTGCTGCATATGTTCCCTCTTCCACATACATGAACTCACAGACAGCCACAGTTGACACTGGCGACACAGAGTATGCCATCCCTCCAATTCAGAGAGGATGGCCGATTTGCTCATTCTTGGACTCCCGGACAGGGATGGCTGTGGCATTGTTGGGATTTGTGATCTCCTGATCTCCCAATATTATTGTTATTTGCCCTATGAGGGGCTATCAGTCATTTATGCTGCTTCTGCGATGTAGATTATAATGTTGCCGCTACATTTTTTGGGAAAGCTTTAACCTGCTCTCAGCCCTTTTTGCAGAGGTGTGTTTGCATTTGTAGGTGATGCACAGATGATCTGAAATCAGCAGCTCTGTTTGATGCATTCACAGTAATCTAACATGAGAAGGATATAATTAGAGACACAGAGAAACGCAGTAAGAGGCCACTTGTCCCAAAAGCTCTATTTAGCCTCAGCAGATAGCCCTCTTTACTGACACTGCAGGTGCAGCCTGACTGGCACCAAACACAGCCTGCTAGAGTCTGGCCTTGTGTGTGTGTGTGTGTGTGTGTGTGTATGATCAGAGAAAGTGGGAGTATAAAGACTGACAGTCTGCTGTGCATGAATAGAAAAGCTGCTGTACCAGCACTTTGATTTCTGCCCACTGCAGGTGTAGTGCCAAGTGAATCTGATGTCTGATTCAGCGAAAAATAAGGCACATTTATTTAGTATTGCACATGTGGTGCTGTCAGATGGGTTCACTGGAAGGCTTTGGAGCTAGAAGCAGCCTGTAAGATCAGTACAAAGCTATAACTTTGCAACTGCAACATGTTCTCATCCAGGGCAATTTTTTTAGACACACTCTAGTGGCCTTCAGCCTTTTGAGACCTTCTAGCAGATGCTTATGAGACAGCAGAGAAAGAGAGACACTGTTTTTGGAGTGCTGGTATTTTGTCAGCATCACAAGTCAGTGCTGTGGGAGTGTGTGAAGCTGAACACCAAGCAGATAGAACTCTCTGAGTGGAGAGATGTCTCTGCCTCTCGGCCTTGTCGCCTCTTCTGACGTGCATCCAAGGATGCGCCTCACTCTCTCTCCACATCACGGATTCAATTATAGGAAAGAAAACATCTCTGACTGCATGTCTGAGTGGCTGTTAAACTAGGTTATTTTTTTACTCGCTTCATAATAGCCAGCCAACAAAACAAGTTTGTATATAATTCAGACGATGTGTAATAAGCCCTTAAAAAGACTGTATTACATGAGGATAGGACTGGGTGATAAGTGATGATATCCATAGGGCAGTTTATTTATGTCCATATATGTTTATTAATGTCCATATACAGGGGTTAGACAATGAAACTGAAACACCTGTCATTTTAGACCACAATAATTTATTAGTATGGTGTAGG
>JAOUQY010000021.1:13382579-13398458 GCA_028566355.1 Doras micropoeus
TATAAATATACAGGGTGTCCCTACAGTCTGCATACATAAGAAACTTAACAAACTTATATTACATTTTATATTATATTTTCCATATTTTTTATTTTTATTTTATTTTGTAAATATTGAATACAATTTTGTAATGAATATTTTGTAAATAAATCCATTATTATTATATGAATATTTTAAAGTTTTATTTTTGACTAAATTTTCTTGCTTTATTTCTATCATTTTCCACTCTAAGGCACTTTGCATTTCCAATGTACAGCCTGTTTCCCACATGCACTGCAACCTTGACCTTATCTAGACATTGCCTGGGGGAGGAGCTGTATGTGAGAACGTAAATGTCCAAATCAGTTGGACTTGACATTAAATGGACTTCACACTGCCAGCTCCCTAGTACAAAGCCCGTGTAATATCCAACTGAGTGTGTGCGTGAATAGAGCAGGTCATTGTCTGGAGAATTCACAGGGAGCGAGTGGGTGTGTTGATGACTTTTCTGTCATGCGAGTGCCATGAAACTGGAAGTATATAAACATCCAAGAAGACTAAGGGTCAGTTACATGAAGATGCCAACAACAACGACAGCTAACTGGAGAGATGACAGGTTTCAGGAACTTCTATTGGTAGGGGTCGATGCCAAAATCTCCAGACAGATACAAGGAACGGCAAGAGACTTGGCTGTTAATGAGCAGATTGCTGCAGCATACTTTTTCATGTCCTGCCTCCTGCATGCTCCAACCAGGAGCCACCTCTCACCTAAACCAAATGAAGAATTTCCACTAATGTTGAGTCCAGTCTTGGTCTCGAGACCTTTTCACTTACTCTTGTACTATTGTCTTGTCTCAGAATTGAAATCAATTCTGTTCAACCTTGAATCAGTCTCAGTCTAAAGCGGCATGGGTTGGACTTATGATTTTAGCGGGAGACCTTGAGACCATTTTTTGTTCACCACAGTGGCAATGATAAACGTTTCCATTTTTCATACTCTTAAAAGAATTGTATACTTTAATTTAAAAAAAAACCACATTGATTCACATTGATATTCACATTGTATTGACTTGTGCTATGTATTTGATATATAATATTTGCTATGTAGGTGAACATGGACTTTTTTTTAGGTCTCTACTCAGTCTCACTGAGAGGCTCAGTCTTAACCTGGGTTTTGACTAAAATTCGACCCTTTAAGGTCTTGGTCTTGTCTCAGACTCAATATAGGTTGTCTCGTCCGTATTACTAAGTAGCTGAGAACTTACTTATTACTAAGTAGCTGCTATTTAAATGAAATTAAACAAAGAATATAATATTTTTAATAATTTTAATAAGACTTTAATAGCTTGTTCCAGGTGTTAAGCACACATTAGGCTATTTTTACAGTTTAAAGTAAAAACATTTGTACAACACTTGTAGAAGTATGAACGTATGTTATGGGCAGAAAATCCTAATTTGTTCAAAATCTGACTTTTTTCAGTTATATAGCATGCTCCTGAATCATATATTCTACACTATACCTATTTTATTTGCAGTTAAGGTGGACACAGTGAAGCCGTCTAGTGTGTTAACCTCATGGTGTTCATATCAGATTTTCAGATTTCAATGCTGAGCGCCCTCTGAACGGCTGCATCTATGCGACCAACGCTCCACTTCACACCAGAGCGTGACCATGAATGCCACACAATTCTGCATTAAATCCTTTATTTATTTATTTATTTATTTATTTATTTTGCAATCTTATTTTGATTTGTTGTACTGGTGATCTGATGTTTCGTTTGATGAGTGTACATGGTAATCTTTCTTATTGTGTAGTACAGTAGTAATAGCTTTGAGCCTATTTAAGAGCCACTGTTTCGTGCTAAGTACTATTGCTTTTGCCTTTAAAATGTATTATATTATGCATTTCACAGCCATTTGAGATGAAATGGCAACATTGGCCTTGGCGATTGGACGTATTTAAATGAGTCAATTTTGAATGAGCTTATTTTTTCTGTCGACAATTTCAGTTCTTCCTTTTAATTTGTGAATGATTTTTAAGTGGTGTAATTCATTTATACGCTTTACAGTAATCACATCTGCTCATTTTTAGGCTCTGATAGTAGAATATAGCTTTTACGCATTTACATCCTCATTTGGCTCATTCAGCTGTGCAGGATCATGAGCATAATGCATTTATAAATCTACTTCTGCTGCATTTCCTTGTGTATGAAGATGATTTGGTTAGTGTAATTGTTGAAAGCCTGTGCATTTGTGACAGTCATAATAATAATAATAATAATAATAATAATAATAATAATAAATAAACTGCATTATCATTCAAAAATATTTAGGTGTAAAACAACGTGTGGCCCAAGAGATGTTTTTAAGCAACATGTAAGCTCAAGCTTAAGAAACAGTTCAGTTCACAAAAAGGCTGTAAATGCTTTCTGACCTGCTGTAAATGGTTAGTGGTTTGCTCTGATCTAACACTGACGAATATAAGATTCTCCTCTTGTGATGCGTTGTCTCGAGAAGCATGGATGACATCACTGACTTCAATGTTGGTCACCGGTAGGCAGTTGCCATGGAAACCCAGCATCGTCACTGCAGCCAGCACAGGCACACAGTGTAATGATTCAGCAGAAACAAGGATTCAGTTGGCTTTACTACTAATAAAATACTTCTGATTTTTCCTTCTTTTTCTGGATGATTGTTTTATCATGTTTTATGAAATAAAATTAATCTCTTTGTCCAGAATCTGATTTTGTTTATCTAAAAATGATCATTACTCATGATCAGTGAATAACAATTACATTATAATTTTATAGAGTTTATGTGTTAAAGGTAGTCATGATTAACATATCTTTAAAGCCACTTTTTTATTAATATGTTTATTTTTACATTCTGATCTAAGAAATGGAAAGGTCCAGCATAAAGACACAATATTACTGAAGCAATATTGCCTCAGCAATATTTATAATTGAATAATATCATATAATAGAATAATATCAGCAAAGCTTAGCTGTTACTGTTGGAACTAAAATAATGAGCTAAGCAGATATATCAAACATCCAGAAAGGGAAGAGAAAATTCACAGCTTTTACTCATATTAATTAAACTTCTCTGGGCCCTGAAGAAAGTTATTGTAGGTAATCTTAGTTCAGGATTACAAGGTTGAGCACTTAAAAGGAATAAATGTAACCTTAAACCGCCTGAGTATAATTTGTTCTAAAGCAAAGAGTTCAATAATTGTAAGAAAAATAGAATATTAAACAGGCTGGGAAATGTATAACACTGTTATTATATTGATAGGTTGCATGCTGGTTCAGTCCTGAGCTTGTGTTACTGGTTTCCTCTCATCTACCAAAGAGCATGTGGGTAGATGGTTAGGCTACTCTAAATTACCCTAAATAGTTACTCTAAATAGGTGTGTATGAGTACGTGAATATGTGTAATGCCCTGTGATGGACTGGCATCTCATCCATCCACCTTTCCTGTTGTGTTGATGGGATAGGCTCCGGATACGCCAAGACACTGACCAGCATAAAGTAGTTTCTCAAGACTAACTAATATATTTTATAGTTTTATAGAATAATATATTTGGGCATAAAATGTATTGGTACAATGTCAATTGATTATTCATAATTACAAACACTTAAAATCATTGATGCCAAGCCAATCAATTGTCAGGACAAACTGGTGTCACTCATTCACCTTAAACCTCATAACTTTGTTTGCATGGTACTCCCAAGCCCTTTTTCTCACTGAAAGAAATTATTTCGCTGTCATTTGGGTGAGGCAAATGATTAAGGTTGTGTCTATGTTGATGTGTGGAATAATTGGCTTGAGGTTAAAATATAACTTATCATAACATTAACATTTGGTTACCTTTTGATAAGCAGCTTTTTACGCTCCAGGGATTTGCTTGACAATTGTCTACCTAGAACTTTTGAAACTCTTATAAGAATTTCAACAGCAGATCTATATAAGAAAAGCATAAATTGTTGAGCATAATTCACACATGATATTTTAAGCTTTTTAAGCTCATTCTAAGTTGCTGCCATTAATGGCTGCCCTGTCTTTCTTTCTTCAGGCCACCTTCTGGAAAGATGAGTCCGGAAAGTGTCAGATCCATGGGCGCTCCCTCAGAGTCATCTGAGGATGGATCACGAGCTAAAAAAAGTCCTGCCAAGGAGAAGGAGCTTTCCTTATACAAGAAGACCAAAAGAGCAATAATTAGCAAGAAATATAGTGTCTCTAAACATGAAGCTGAAGCTACTACACCTATTGAGTTAATCAGTCGTGGGCCAGATGGTCGCTTCGTCATGGATCCCACTGACATGGAAACACCTGTCAAGCCTAGGCGTATTGAGGGCTTCCCCTTTGTGGAAGAGTCAGACCTTTACCCAGAATTTCGACAGTCTGATGAAGAGAATGATGATCCAGGCCCCATGCCTCCTATGATGGCCACTCTCAGACCTCATCAGATCTCTCCCATTTCTTCCAGCCAAGAATCTTACTTGCAGCCCCCAGCCTATAGCCCCCGTTTCCAGAGGCCAATTGAAGGTATGACCATAATGGAGAGCAGTCGACTTCAGGCCATGGGGCAGATGCGTGGTGCTCCTCATTTTCGAGCCTTTTCCCATGGCCAGTTCTACTTGGGCAGCTATTTGGGCAGTCCTGGAGAACCTGAGCCTCCACCTCCTTTTTACGTGCCAGACACCAGCCCAATTAGCTCAGTAATGTCTTCACCCCCTTACCATCTTGAGGGGCCTTTTGGTCATGCAACCATACCAGAGGAAATCAGTGAAGGAGAGATTCAGCACTATGCAGTCTCAGGCTGCTCCCTTCCCTTGACACACACATCATCCCGTTCCCCAGATATCTGGCAACGGCCTGATTTCTCCTTTGCCACATTTGAGGGTCCTCACTTCATATTCCCACCCCCCCACCCTTTACAGTTTCACCGGGAACCTTCCCTTCCACCACCTCTCATCCTCCCTCCTAGTGCTCTCCCACCTGCTTCCATTCACATACCCTCCTATCCTGGTATTCTTCAGCTGGAGGCCCCAAAGAGTCGGCTAGGCAAATCTCCCAGCAAAGTGAAGCCTCAGGGCCTTCCAGCCAAGCATTTACCTATGCAAGAGGCACAGAGTCTAGGGCAGCTAAGACACACAAGCCACGGTATGGGTGTGCCGGTATTGCCTTACCCTGACCCAGCGTCTCACATTGTTGGTCCTAGCCCATTTGGAAGCCTGGATACCCGTTGGTATGAGTTAACTCCCAGGCTCAGTCCCAGACAGCCCCGTAGGATGGAACCCAGCATGGTGGTACTTCAGCCTTCCCGCCTCTCACCTCTTACTCAAAGCCCCATTAGCTCTCATGAGGGTTCTCCAGAGATTGTAGTCCGCCCCAGGCCTCGTCCTAGCATTGTCCAACCTTCCATTCCCCCTGAGATGTCTGAAATTACCCTGCAGCCACCTTCTTCTGTTAGCTTTTCAAAAAGATCCTCACCTTCTTCTTCCCCTGCTCAAGGCCAGGGAAGCCGAAGGGCAAGTCCTATTTACCGCTCCCACATGGCCTTTGGCACCTCAGCAACAAGCTATCCATCCCAATCTCCATCACCCCCAATGGAAAGCAGCAGCATTTTTGGACAGATGCCAGCCCAGAGGAGGAGTGAGGAGGAGATTCTGCCATCAGAACCCTCTCCGCCCCAGCTATCAGCTTCAGGGTAAGTTGAGTGGGGTTACAAAAAAGTTCCTTGTACTAAAAAGTATAATAGGCAATTTGCTTGCACAAGTAGAAAATCTTTCTAGCTGCCCATGAAGGTAGAGCAGTTTTACCTATTTGCTAAAGAAAATAAATGCATCGAAAGTCATGTTTTCTTTTCTAAACTGCCCTCAATGCCTTACATTTTGCAAACCATTCAGAATCATTTTCTACATAAGATGATGTGCTATGACTCTGTAGTTCTCAATCTCACTGATGCTACTTTTCATGTCAAACATCAATGTTCATTCATTAGGTCTGTGAAGCACTTAAAGACACTTGTCTGAAAATTAAACTATGCTGATTTGATAATCAAGGCAAAAAAGTCTCAAGGCAGGATGGATTATTTGCTTCACAGATATGGTGACAGACCTTTTGGGGCTCAGTCTCTCAATGAGTGCTAGATTAAATCCATTTCAAATGCAGTATCAAAGCCCCTTAAAAGCCTGGAATCAGAGGAACACCACCACTGGACCCCAGCCTTTCCATTCTGTGTCATTCTGCTTTACCCTGCCTTTCACCCAACAGGAGGAACCCCCGTGCATCCCAATTGACCTTTTCTCAGTCAAAATAAAGCCCTGTTTTGACTAACTCCAGGCTTTTTAGGATGACTTACAGTATGTATGAAGTGGAGATTGATTTAGACGTGTCCAGCACAGCAGGCACAGGCCTCCTCTCCCGATCCTTAGTAATATGACTGCATGATTGCTTCTCCCACACCTCCCTTTCCTCCATCACCCAGGTCACCCCAGCTCTGACTGCCAGGGGGAGGCTTGTTGGGCGAATCGTGTTGCAGGGACTGTCCGCTCTCATCTGTTGCAATGTCGCCATCATCTCAATTAGGGGCAGTTGGTCATTCTTGATGACTCCTGGAGTCTTACCTGCTTTGTTTTTGATTGATCTCAGCTATCTGGGCAGCGTTGTTGTGACCAGGTCCTCTACACCGCAATAGGTAAGGGTTGGATCCATGTCTGAAAGGGGGGGGCAGCAGGTGGGGCTTTTATTCACCTCGTTCTTTAAAGGGGAATACAAGTCTGAGAGTCTTGATTTATTTAGTTTGCTACACCAACCTGCATTGTTTTTCGTTTTTTCTTATGTTATCAGTAGCTATGCATTTAAGTTCTGCAGTCTTGAACCATATATGCATTCTCGTCTTGGTATGCATATGTAAGTTTTATAGTTATTAAGAAATTTGTCATAGACCATGTAGTCTACACAAACTTTACTTGTGTTACCTATGTGTTTTTTTCCTAAATGTGAAAAACACAAAGGACAGTTAGGATTGTGATCACTTTTTTTGTGAGTGAATTATAGCCATGAAGGTTCTGAAATGAAAACAAGAACATGTGGAGCCATAGTTATATGATAAAAAAAATCTGTAATGTAGTTGTGTGGTTGATCACATTATAGTCAATCAATAAATGAGTTATGAATTGCCGTAAAGAAAGCAGAAGAAATTTTAAATATTGCCTCAGTTGTACATAAAAATATATTTAATTTTTGTTATTGTTACACATTAGGGTAAAAAAATAATACTGGCCATTTTTAAGCACTCTCATCATCATAAATCCAAATGCACATGTGTTTACTTATACATTTAGACTGCAGAACACTCTCCCATTAATAGGGAGAAAGTATACTTCCATAAAAGCTCATGCACTCCGTTTTGTAATGGGGAAAATACTACTGGCTCTGGGCACCCTAACAGCATTCTCTTTTTATTTGTGGCTTTTGCCCAGTAAAGTGCTTTTCAGAGTATTCCCCTTTAAAGTTCTGTTCCATGTGCAAAATTCCATGCATGCCATCGCTAAATATTGCTCTTCAGTTGAAAAACGAACAAATATCTGATTAAATTCTTGTTACATTTGTTGTCTGAGTGCTTTGTTTTATTTTCATTATGTGACTGTTCCCAAGTAGCCATTTCCCCTCCCGCCATCTCTCCCCCTGTCAGCATGGTGAAGCCCATTGTAGACAGTATTCATGTCTATGAACACATTTTTGAAGATGCTTTGTCGCTCAGCTGTGATTTTCCCCCTCTACTAATGGCTTTTAATTTCTCTTGGCAGCCCCAGCAGATGGAAGGGCCCTTTATAATGCTCTTTTTCTTGTTTCACCGTGCCTCGTCAGAGCCGTGTGTGTGCGTGTGGCTGAGTATGTGGGCTGCATTTTAAGTGCCTCCATACTGTATTTGGATGGGAAGACTGTGAATACAACCTAATGTTTAAGGATGTATACTTTCCTCTCCACAAAAGTAGACAATATCTTATTCGTACATTATTATTATTATTATTATTAATTTATTTTTGTCATTCAGTAATTACATATTATCCTACCATACCAAGGTATGCCTATTTAATATATTGTAGAAGTAATGTATATCAAGCTTGGTTTTCAAAATTCCTCATTGCTGTGAACAATACTGTACTAATGAGAAAGCACCTGTACACCTCTATAGCTCTGAGTATACCTCTCTTTCCACTCAAATAATGTCCGGCTCCATAACTGTCATGCTGAACAAACTGGCCGATTCCGAGAGTTTGGATGTCTTGGACTGGTTCGTAGGCAATCTGGTGCGCCTATAGCTTGGCACTGAGAGCAGTAACTTGACAAGGATTGGGCCAAGCCATATGTGACCAGTGTCTTATCAATAGAAAGGCACAGGACAGCTTTTCTTCTGTGTGATAGCCTTTCGCCCTTTTCTTTTTCCTCTGTGCAGAAAACGTCGAGGTACACCGAGTGGTCCTGCAGGGTCTGAGAGGATAGAAGCACTGAGATTCCAACGTGTCAAAAAAGCCAAGAAGGTTGCAGTTAACAATAACAACTCCAAGGCCAGAAAGAAAATGGGTGAGGCCTCACTCATACTGCTTTTTCACTAGCAGTCTACAATGACGTTTTAACTTTTTTTCATGGTGAAAAATCCAAATTGTCTCATTGACCTTTATTCATTAAATTTGCTAGTCTGATTCTAATTCATGAAACTTTCAACAACTCTAGGAAGCATTGTGATTTAAGCACTATCTTTGAATCAGCTAATCACCCCACTAGTCCCGTATTTACATGGCATATGCTTACGATATAACTCAATTTACATTGCTGATTTACATGAAATGCATTCTAATTTGTGCAGGTGCTGTGCCGGTGAGTCAACAAAAGCTAAGCATTTCATTTCAGAATTCAGTAATCCAACATCGGAAAAAAGAAGTGTGAAAAAATTCATTGCAATGAAGCTGAGTTTGGGGTGCATTTGTCTGGACAATGAGTTGATAAAGATCCATATCTGTGCTTCTGATTTACATTTACAAATTACATGTAAATGATGCTCAACCCTATTATAAACTATGCTACTCATACTACTATACTTGTGCTTAAGTTCAAACAGTCAGATTAAGTGTGATCATATAGATACTCCATACATGAAACTGATGAATAAGGAATATGGACTGTACACTCATTTTAGGATCAGATTTGACCATATGCAACTTTGATGATTGTGGTTGAGTTAAGGTTACAGGTCCTATGTTTGGAACTATATTCACCGGCTGCTTTAAAAGGGACACTTGGACACAATTGTCATTTTTGTGGCAGCAGCACAATGCATAAACTCATGCTGAAGTCTATGGTAACTCAAATACACTCTTTACAACTGTGGTGAGTAGAAACACATCTCAGATTGCATAACTCATCAAACCCATCACAGGCTCACTTAAATATCCACTAGGCATGCATGTGGGCCTTTATCTGTTATAGCCCATCTGCCTTAAGGAGGAGCATGTTGTGCATTCTGAGATAAGTTCCTGATCGGCACAGTTGTAAAAAGTGGTTATTTGAGATACCATAGACTTCCGGTCAGCACGACTCAGTCTAGCTATTCTCCTCTGACCACTATCACCAACGAGGCATTTCCACACACAGATTTTTTTTGTTTATTTGTTTTTTTCACACCATTCTGTGTAAGCTCTAAGTTTTGTAAAATTTCATTGACTACTGAAAATCCCAGCAGTTTCTGAAATACTTAACCCCGCCTGTCTGACAAAGTCACACGAGTTCACATTTTCTTCCTCCATTCTTATGTTTGATGTGAATTTTAACTAATGCTCTGAACATGCAGTGTATCTGCATGATTTTCTGCACTGCCCTGTTGCACTGTGACGGGCTACTTGGATCATTGCATGAATGAGCAGGGCTACAAATGTTCCTATTAAACTGATGAGCGTATATTGCCTAATACATCTGACAAGGCACTTTGTATTTTGCAGGCCTCAATCAAGTAGTTTAAGCACATCAGTTGACTGTGTGCAGGCTGCAACAGCACAGAGCTGAGGTGGGAGCAGTTAGTGTTGAGCTAATGTCTTTCTCAGCAGCTAACATCCTAACCCATCCTAAAATCAATACAATATTTATATGCTTACATTTGAGAACTTTTTAAAACTCTTCACAATTTTAATATCATTAGTATTTGAGCTTCACATATTTAAGAAAGCTTCCATAGCCATCTAGACACTCATGTTACTAGTTGGATGCTGAAAGACACAGCCAGAATCTGGCATGCCTATACTAGATGAACAAAACCAGATCCTGAAAAACATATACTTTAACTTCAAATTACATGCTTTATATATTCAACGCTGTATACGTTCACTTTGTGACCTTTCTTGCCCAAACCATGTCTGTGTATCCTCGACCAACAATCGCTGTCTGTGCACATCTGTAATCACTCGTGCTGACTCGTGTCCCATTGTCTGGTTGCAGGTGTGTCGACCTCTCAGACCCAGCAGCCCCACACGTCTCAGGTCCTCCCACCAGAAGAAGCTCTCTACCTCCGCAAGAAGAAGAGGAAGTTAACCAGACAGGACCCGTACGCCCGCTTCTCTGCCCTGCTGTACCGCCGTCCGCCGCAAGATGACCAGAAAGCTATTCTGGCCAGTATGGACACAGTGGACCCAGACCACGCCACTTTCCTGTGAGGGCCCAGAGAGCAGGCCACACTCTTCCCAAAGCCCACTGGTTCTGCACTGAGTTTCCCACCACCCCAGCTGTACCCCATATCAACACCTCATCTTCCCATCCATGCTTGTTTTTTTTAGATAATGCTGGTTGGTAATGTTTTCCTTTTTTTTTTAGATAATGCTGGTTGGTAGTGTTCCAAGGTTTTGCTCCAGTGCAAGAAACAGAGACCTCAGAGAGAGAACTAGTGGCATTCTGATGGATACTTCTCTTCCAAAAAGCGGCGTGCCAGCGTTTAGGCTCATGTATATAATTTACAGCTCTCTTTACTCCTCACATTCCTGCACCTGTTTCATTCTGCCAGTAGTCTTACTCTGTCTCAGCAGAACACAGGGTTCTCACGCATAGGCCAGATATACCTCAGAGTCATCCGAGACTCATTAGTGCAACACTGCTGGACAGACAAGCATTCTGTAACCTTCAAACAGTCAGCTATATGGTGGTGCTTGTTTTTAAGTTGTTTGTTGTTAGGCATCATTCATGTTAAACGTTTTCCAAAAAAAAAAAAAGTCAGGTTCTTAAGGCAGAATGACTGTTATACTCATAATGGTATTATGTATTAACATACTTATACCACAGCATTGTTGAATTCCCTAATCTGTCAGTCAGGTGTTGATTCATTTTCTGTAACAGCAGCTCTGACAGTAGTTCTGGCTTAAATAACTGGACTCATTTTCATATACTAGCATTTTATAGTAACCACATACCCAGGAGCAGACATGCCATGTAAATGAATAAAAAAAACGTTATTGTTGATATGCAAGGGGATGTTCATGTAACATCATAGAAGGAGTTCCCAGTGTCAGTGCTTTATAATTATCAGTGGTAAGATAGCAAACTGCATTTCTTTGTCATATGAAATTCAAGAAAGAATAAAAGAAAGGCTGGACATTGAACATTGAACAACCTGTTATGTTATAATTGAATCGGGATGTTCCACAACATGAAATGTAACTACAAACGGATAAACATGTGTAACATGTTTGCTGTGGTATAAGAGGAGAAGAGGAATAGAACACTTTGGGATGTCCTGTTATTTGAAAATAATCAACTTCCCAGTGGTAAAAGTGACTCTGCTTCGTATCGAGCCACATCACACCACCCCACTGATGACTATTTTCCTATAACAGCATGCTCTATCAGGTTTTATTCCTTACATAATACGGATTGTGCGTGTACAGTGTAGCCTTTTTTTCATTCCTCTGCTTCCTCCGTGGATTTGGAATGCTCAGTAATTCCAGTATTTTCGGGGGGGGCAGTTTAGTTTTTTTTTTCAACGCATCGTTCTCGATTTTTCTGCGAAGAAATGTGAAGCGATCAATACTGTTATATAGTCAGAATTCATTCTAAGAAGGGAACACAATGTTATCCAGAGATGTGCACAGGTTATTTTCCACTACAATCCAAAGCTGCTATGGCCAAGTGTGTACATTATTCTGGGTTGGTCTTTTCTGTAAATAAGTCTTTTGCATTGGAGCAAAATCTTGGTAATCACTGTGATGTACCGTCTTACAATGATGCTAACTTAGTCTTGATTTTGTGACCTATTAAAAAAAAACATAGTAAGTACTATAGTAAAAATACTACAGTCTTGTCAATCAATAAAGTTCTTAAGTATAATGTACTGTGAGAAGGGTAGGATTTTGTGCCATAATTATACTGTAGTATTTTTCCCCCTGATCCAAAAAGGCCTAAGTATGGCTCTTGAATTCTTGGCTCTCTTTCTCTTTTTTTTATTTTTTATTTTATTTTATTTTTTTTATTTCAAATGGAAACCTACTGCCTTTTTTTGGGCCATTTTTGTAGCCTTTTATTTTGAGGTTTAACCTGGCTGCAAGTAGAAGCAGCACCCCAGCTCCTGTCTCTATCCTCTGGAAAGACATTATGGAAAAAAAAGCCTATGAGAAGACCAGGCTTTCCCATGCGGCCAAAGTTTTTTATTGTATATCTATCATCCAAGGGTGCTTCTTTTCTACTGGTTAATATGTATTCTCACTGTCAGGACAAACATATCTGGGCTCAAGTAAGTTCACTTTGGTGGCCAGTCATTGACGGGGGATGTTGCTGGTGGTGGTCAGCA
This sequence comes from Doras micropoeus, assembly GCA_028566355.1. NCBI lineage: Eukaryota > Metazoa > Chordata > Actinopteri > Siluriformes > Doradidae > Doras > Doras micropoeus. The sequence continues at coordinate 13,395,394 of JAOUQY010000021.1, forward strand.
ATGGTGCTCTACCTGTTTCAGATTACTTAGTCCCTGCTAAAACTAAGGCTCACAAGGGTGTAGGTTGGCTAAACGGCATTGGTTATTATAACGGGGACTCCAAATTTAAGCTAGGCTGATATTTAATCTATGTTTTGCAAGTCGATTGTGTTGGGTCACGATCAAGCCCCTCCCAAAGGCTAATCAGTACAATACAGGCATATTCAACAGCCTATTTTTGGGTGCTATCAAACTTTGGGAGTCTTCAGACTGTAATCACTTGAAATTGCTTAATTTCTCTGAGTTGATCTTCCAGCAGACGTGGCTGCTGCTTGTCATTTTAACACCGCAGTATTTGACGTTTTTAGGATTTTGACATCATCCAGGCGTCGGATCAAACTTTCAATGTTTGCTGTGGCATCTTGACGGTCCATCCATCAAAATGCTTTTTTTTAGAGTTAAAACAATTTACTCGTTCATACTTGACTTACATCTGGGTGCTGAATGTGATCACCGATTTGCATTTATGATTTTAGCTACGTTGACAACAGGCTGGGGCGTACCTCAGGCAAGGAAGGCTTACTTCCTGTTGGCATGGTTATGAGGATTTAGATTTATTTTGTCATGACTGCACTTTCTTAAAAAAAAAAAAATACACGCAAACAGGAATACCTCTGATGTATTCTGTGTTTATGTGAGACCAGCGCATTACGAGTGTACCTGTGTAAGCGTTTTTGATGATTTTATTTTACCTTGGTTAGGGGACTGATTGTCAACTAGTCATCATTTTGAAGCTTTTAGATATACTGCACTGAGCTGGACACTTTTCATTTGGCGCGAAGCTTTGCGACTGGTTCAGATCACACCATTTCTTATGTTCTGTGAATGTTTTTGTTTTTTTTTTCAGCCTTTGCAAAGAATCTTTCTTTGCGTTTTAATGTCTGTAACTGTTGTTCCATTTGTAATTTAAGTAAATGTCTGATTAGATGACAATTATCCATGAAACACATGGCTACCCGCCTTTAGATAGAGCTTCACGATAGGTAGTTCATTTCGAAGATGTGCTCCTCAAGTATTTACATTTAACTGGGCAATTTTCTGGTCAACTATGGTGCTTTGTAAAAGATATAGAACTATTTAATTAACTAAATATTGTTCTTTTATGTTTCTTTCTCTTTTTTTTTCAAAAGAGTGATATAAAAAAAAGGAATATCCAAAATGCTAGGAATGTACTGTAATATGTCAAAATACTGTATATAATAGCATATATTGCACAATGTATGATAAAATTTTAGTAATTTTGAATAAATTGGACAATATATGCACGCGACTAAATATATTCATAAAACATATTCCCATATTTTGAATTCATTTTCTAACAATGTGTTTGTATATTACATTTTCATCACTTCAGAGCATCCTTAAGCATTAAATAGACACAAGGAGATACATTTCCAGTGATCCTGCATTTAAAGAATCTGTCAGTGGGGTTTTTTTTGTGGGGTTTTTTTTTCACTGTAAGAGTAAAGGCAGGATTTTTTTTTTTCTTTACCTGATCTGTGAAACTATTCCCCCAAACATAAACTGAACAGTATCAATACCACCACTAAGTTGTATTTCTGCTTGTTGTGTAATTAGGCTGTGGTAGGGCAAAGCAGATACTCCAGGAGTTTGTAGGTTCTTGAGAAATTTAATAAATGCCGAGTAAACGTTCGGCTCAACGCAAACAATGCAAAAGAGGATCTATTTAAAAAAAAGGCTTTTAAGAGCATGATCAAGTGAACACTTGGGCTCATTCAGTAGCTTTGTAGCCGTCATCGAGTGACAGCGACACTGACACGCTTGACCTTATATAACTCATATAACTGACTTTTTTTTATTGCATTGCATTTATTTTATATGAAATTTCTATCTGTCCACAGAACAAGCATTCTGTTGCTTTATCCATTATTTCAAGAGAACCATTTTCCATTCCAATCCATCGTTTGCGTTTACATAATTTTGAATAAAACAACCATTTAGTAAATTACGAGTCTTTGTTTTAATTGAACATGAATCATTTTCTTTTTATTCTTGTCTTTCTTTTTGCATTCTTGTCTTTTTCTTTTTTTTTTTTTTTTTGCGTCCATGTATGACGTCATGTGTGTAGCTCTAAAATATTTGTTGTGGAAGATTGAATTGTTTCATCATGGTGAATATTTCCTATCTGTTTTGTTACTGGATGTATATTCATTCATCTCATTTAGGTCCACGCTTGGAAACCCTAGTTCTAAAGATCACTGAGCTAACACCCCCCTCTGTACGGCTTCGCGAATGAAATCTAAAAGATATATGCATAATCGTAAATGTACATTTCTCTACCGAGCTTAAATGTTCAGTGGTGATTTTCAAAATTTCATTTATTTATTGTTATCATCCTTCTTTTTATCGACTGATGCTTAGCTCAGTGGACAAGGTCTTGGCACTTTCTCTGTTATCTTGTAACAGATAAAAATGTATCTAAATGATTAGAGACATGTTTAGCATGATCTTTCGGTTTTGCTTGAATGCTGTTTATATGCAGCCGATATGATTCAGAATGAATATACGCAAGAGATGATTTTCCTGAATGACGTAGATTATTTATGAACTGCTATTTTTTCTTATCACTTATAAGCGATGAAGAAATGGTGGAGTTGTTGTAAGGCTGGGGAAAAAAAAATGTCATTACCTGTTAACAATCTACCTTTAGAGAATTTTAAATAAGATGACTGAAAAACACTGATTTCATTTGAAATAAATATAATATATTATATATCATTTTTTATTTAGTTAAGTGAGTACACTTTAAAAACATTTAAAAATATCTTTCATTGTTGCTGGAGTAGTAGCATCAAGGGAATATCATTAGTACCTTTAGGGCTACTGATGAACCTTTAAAAGTTTTTTTAAAGCTTAATAAAGGGACACAGCATGAAGGGAAGAGATACATTATATATATATATACAGGGGTTAGACAATGAAACTGAAACACCTGTCATATTAGACCACAATAATTTATTAGTATGGTGTAGGGCCTCCTTTTGCGGCCAATACAGCGTCAATTC
>JAOUQY010000021.1:13513073-13527525 GCA_028566355.1 Doras micropoeus
GTGTGTGTGTGTGTGTGTGTGTGTGTGTGTGTGTGTGTGTGTGTGTGTGTGTGTGAGAGAGCACGTACACGTGTTGCATGGTCTGCATCCTCAGTGAAATTAGCCACCAGCTGCTGCTGGTTGATTGCTTTGGCTTGAACCCATGACATGGAGCACTATCCGATTGTCACTGTGTATTTCACACACTGACAACTCTTCAATAAGTTGTCATCTCAGTATTTCCCTATTGCTCAACTTCTTCACTGGTGGCCCTTTTCTCTAGGACAGTTCCAGAGTTTACAGTGCATGATGGTCAGTGCAGTTTTGTTCAAATTAGGTCATTTCTGTTCTATAGGTAATCTATATCTCTCTATATCTCCTAGCTAATCAATTAGACATGACTAGATATGTCATGATATAATCATGAAAATATTGCCACATATAACTTTATATAACCAGCAGCTCAGTTTTTACTTTGTTTCCTTCTTTACATAATTTCCATCATACACCATGTACCACGGTGAAATGTCAGGACAGTATGAAAAAATAGATACCGCCCAAGCCTACTCCTCGGGTTAAACGGAGGCCACAGTGTCCGTCCTATGAAGGCCTTGGCTGGGTTCCAGCTTTGGTTTGTAAATGCTGTCTGTGTGGCCTGAAGAAACGCTCAGTGACCCCCAGCAACCGTGCTGGTTGCGCCTGCTTGGCTCAGTTGCCACAGCAACCTACGGCTTAAGAGGGTGTAAAGGTCAGCTTGGCTTGGTTAGGGAGGTAGTGTCTGGAGATTTCTCTTCTACTGATTCAAAGCTCCCAGGCAGCAATCAACACTACTCTATTTGTTTGACTCCAAAATCCACCTTGAGTTATTGCTGGTTGCTTTCAAACAGCACCACACAATTTGGATTGGCTTCTTTAAACATGACTACAAGGGTAAAAATGCTGGTGGAAGTCCTGGTTGATATTTGGATATTGTTCTAATAAAAAACATTTTATCAATTATTTCTACTCAGGAGATCGGTTTGTTCTTAGAAAGGTCTTGGTTCTGTATTCTGATCTTGTAGAACAATGACCCTAAACTCAGTGACCTGTTGGTGTGAGAACATAAGACAAACACATTAGCTCTCTCTTTTTTTTGGTTATTCACAGATCTGATCCTAACTGAAGCAAAATGGCTTTATATATGTAAGAGCAGACTTTCCTTTCATCTCTTTAATTAAAAGGGCTCAACAATGTATGCATTTTACAATGTTTACACCAGGCACAAGAGAATGCCACATTTTTATTCTTATGGGTATGTATGTGGTGGCTCAGAAGTGGTTTTAGCCTGCCTGAGAATTTTCAACTATACCGTCAGGAATTCTGCTGAACAGCTGCTGCTGAGACAGGCTGAGTCTCATTCATCACAAGGATCATTTTTTCTAGGAAACAGGAGGCCAGGACAGGGATGTCTCTCTTCCATGATCTGGCTTGACTAAAATGTTGCAAGGTTAAGTTGGAGACCTACAAAGACATTGTTAGAAAAATGTATGCAGTTTTAAACTGGACTGATCATCATATCAAGCCAGCATACATTGCCTCTTATATTTAGTCACCTAGTGCTCTATGTATTTCTAATGTGAAATCTATAAGAATGACTTTCCTCATTTACAGGCATATCCAAGCAAATACAGCCTAAAATCATTCCATACACAGATTAAGTGCACAGTTAGGTGTAGTCTACAGCCATGCAAGTGTAGTCCTTCCCAAAGTTGATTTAAAAAAATTGTGATTTGATTTATAGCTGGAAGTGCTGTTAGAAATGTATACCACAGTACAATTGAATGCTCAGATTGGATTGGTCAGAAGGTGTGCACTATTTTCATACAGTAGTCTTAAGGACAGAGGAATCTACACTTTCTGGGTTTTTTTCTTTTGTTTGACAAGCTGTGTTTTTTTGAGGGTATGAGAGAAAGCAATCTGACAGAGCAAAAAAGAGAAATTGCAAGAAAAGAGCAAAGCTGATGAGGAAATGACAGTTTATCATGCCCGTAAGATAAGTGAGAACAGGAACTCACTTGTCTCTCTGACATTCAACAATATAAAATCTGACTATACAGTGTTAAAATGTGTAATGTTTTGTACATTAATAAATTGTGATATCATTCTGACTTGAAAGACCTTGCCTTATGTGTATTTTACTGTCCCTCCTGCTGAGTACTTGCACTCCTTTCAACCTTGTCCTTGTTTTGGCACCATGTTCTGAGCTTGGATTGTACACTGCTGTGACAAAGTATTTGCCCCCTTCCAAATTTCTCCTATTTTTGGTAATTTGTCACATGCCCACGTATCAGATCATCAGACTAATTTTAAGATAATTTAAGATAAAAACAAAGTGAGTAATGCAAAACGCGGTTCATTCCATTTATTGAAGTTCATTCATTCAAAACCTATATCACCCATGTGAAAAGGTTATTTGCATGATTACTGTTGAATGTTGTCTGGCAATATGAAGCAAGCTGGAAGATCTCAAAAAGCACAGGATACCACTTTCTAAAGAAATTTGAATATAAATGCCAGACTGGAAAGGGTTAGAAAAGCAGTGCTGAGGCTCTGGGAAATGGAGAAAACTTGGCACAGTGGTGAACCTTCCCAGAAGAGCGCATCAACAGCTCATCTAGGAGGTCACAAAAGAACCCAGATGAACATCTAAAGACGTGCACCATTCACTTGCCGCAGTTATGGTGAATGTACATGATTCCACAATAAGAAAGAAGGGCAAAAATGAAATCCTTGGGAGAGTTGCAGGGTGTAAAATTCTGCTAGAACACAAAGGTTCATCTCACATTTGCCAAAAAAACAAAAAACTTTTGGGATAATATTGTGTGGACTTTTTGGGAAGACATGGGTCCTGTTACATCTGGCATAAATTAACATTACATTCCACCATAAGAACATCATACCAACAGTCAAACATGGTGGTGGTAGTGTGATGTTCTGGGGCTGCTTTGCGTCTGCAGGACCTGGAAATCTCGTCATACCTGATGGAACCATGAATTCTGCTCTTTATCAGAAAATCCTGAAGGAAAATGTCTGCCTGTCAGTTTGTTACCTAAAGCTAAATTGGAGTTGGGTTATACAACAGGACAATGATCCGAAGTACACAAGCAAGTCCACCTCTGAATGCATCAAAAGAAACAAAATTAAGCTTTTGGAGTGGCCAAGACAAAGTCCTGACCTGAATCGCATTGCTTTGTTTATGTTTGAAAACTAAAGTGAAAAACCTCCACATCTCCACAGAGATGTAAGAGACTCATTTCAAGTTAGTCTGAAACATTTAAAAGTGAATTAAATTAATCAAATTAGCAAAAAATTGAAGAAATTAGGAAGGGAGCAAATACTTGGTCAGTGCACTGTATTCCGCTTCACTTGTACATCGCTTTGAATAAAAGCATTTGCCAAATGAACAAATGCAAATGTACATTGTTTCAGATATTGTAGAAACACATGGTGTCACTAAGTCGTAATCTCAATCCTCAGTCCCCCAGGTACTTAAGAGCTGCACAGAGTTCATTGAGAAACATGGAATCGTGGATGGAATGTATCGGCTCTCTGGGATTGCATCCAACATCCAGAAATTACGGTATGAAAATCAAGGGGGAAAAGTATGTTTACATTTATTATAGAGAGCTTTATATTAAAGCTGTTGCCAGTAAACTGTCTAGTTGAAATATTCTTAGAAATTGGGTCCTAACAAATTCATCAGTTATCTACACTGTTATAATGGAGTCCAAAAATCTGAGCGCACTAGTGAAAATGCTTCTATTTTGCATCTTTTCCTACCTTTTCTTGTGTACAAAACACAATATTTTTACATTTCAGACTTGTGTGTGGTGTGTGTCAAAATAAGCAAGAGTACTGCATGTATTTGATATACATCTCAGTTATTAGAGTGTAATGGTTGTTGTGATGTTGTCTTCCTGTTTAGGCATGAATTTGATTCAGAGCAGATCCCAGATCTGACCAAAGATGTTTATATCCAGGATATCCACTGTGTGGGCTCACTGTGCAAGCTTTATTTCCGAGAGCTGCCTAACCCACTGCTTACCTACCAACTTTACGAGAAATTCTCGGTAAGAGCTTGTTTTGAATGGAGACAGCTGTGATGTTACCAGCTCACACTTTCACACATAAATACATGCAGCTTAATTAATGTGTGGTTTAGGAACAAGAACGTGCATCCTTACGCAACTGCCGTTGAACCGTGTACGAGTTAACATCTTGGTATTTTAAGAGCTGTAATAATCACTTACCTGAGCCATGTAAAACATTAATGGTCGCTATATTGATGCTTGTGTCACAGGTTTACATATGCAAAATGTTGGGCTAGTTATTTTTAGAGACATGCCATATGCAGAGTAGTACAGAAACAAAAAAAAAGCATTCTGAAAATAAAACAGATGGGTAAGTAAACCATAGAAGTTTCTATGGTTGCTATGACAGCATTCACATAAAGATGACCATTAGAGGTGAGGTTGAGTCTTTTGCTTTTAGCAGAGCGATGAGTGTGGGCTGGGCATGAATTAAATTGGGTGAGACAGGGTGACGACTCTATTAAAAACATCACTGGAAAAGAGTGACATTAATTTGTCTGTCCTTTTGTCCCTTTTTATAGGAGGCAGTTTCTGCAGCTACAGATGAGGAGAGGCTAATCAAAATACATGATGTCATTCAGCAGCTGCCTCCTCCGCATTACAGGTTTGAAGAATGGGTACAGTGACCCCTGCAGGCTGTGCTGACACATTTCTTCTGCTTTATCTACTTAAGTATAGAAATAATGATAAGAATAATACAGTTATAATTCTAATAAGGATGCTGGAAGACATTTTTTAGAGATTTGAACACTGTGTATATCTGCAGATTTGTGTTTAGTGATATCGTATACATAAATTAGATTCCTTAAAATAGCAGAATACCAGGTTTATGGGGGGTATACACTTATAAGTCAGATGATTAATTAATTGTAATTAAATTATCTGTTTTCAGGACCTTGGAGTTTCTGATGAGGCATTTGTCACGGCTAGCAGCATTTAGCTATGTGACTAACATGCACAGTAAGAATTTGGCCATTGTTTGGGCCCCCAACCTACTAAGGTGAGATTTAACAACGTTTTCAAAGCTTTGCAGAGTTCATATCAGATTTATCTTGTTTCTTATTTAACTGCTTGTTCATTTGTAATCAGGTCTAAGCAAATCGAGTCTGCATGCTTCAGTGGAACAGCTGCCTTCATGGAGGTACGGATTCAGTCAGTTGTGGTTGAGTTCATCCTGAACCATGTGGACGTTCTCTTCAGCTCTAAGCTGAGTTCACTGATCAGAGAAGGAGCTGGTATGTATGGACAAAAATGATTCTATATGTTTTCAACTGAATTAGCAAATTACTAAGTGAGGCTGTGTTCCTTTTCTTTGTCTCTGCCAATGTAGGTCACAACTCTTTGTCTCGTCCTAAGTCACTGCTAGTACCCTCGCCTTCCACCAAGCTGCTTACATTGGAGGAAGCTCAGGCACGCACACAAGCCCAAATCAACTCTCCTGTTACTGCAGACAGCAAGTATATTGAAGTGGGAGAAGGACCTGCTGCCTTACAGGGCAAATTCCACACAGTCATTGAGTTTCCTACAGAAAGGTATGCTCAATTACTGTTAAAATAAACAGTAAGGTGGTTTATGGTGTAATCATTTGTTTTGTGAATGTTAATGTTTATTTAAGTATTCCCTTTTTGTGCAGAAAAAGGCAACCTATAAAATCAAAGAAGTCACCAGTTGGCAGTTGGCGGTCATTTTTTAACCTTGGCAAGTCTTCCTCTACGTCTAAGCGCAAACTGCACCGGAACCCAAGTGAACCTAATGAACTCAAAGCCATGGCATTAGGAGGAAGCAGAGGAGATACTGGCACTCTCCGATCTGCAAAGAGTGAGGAGTCTCTCAGTTCACTGCACAATGTAGAAGGTAATTCAGTAAAGCAGTTGGAAAGTGCAAAGTTTTCCATATCTGTCATAACCCTAGGAGTCTAAAGTTATGTCTGTTCTTAAATCCTAGGAGAGTCCAAAGTGTACCGGCCGCGGAGGCCACGCTCTAGTAGTGACGCCCTCTCCACATCCTTTAATGGCGACCTGATGGACAGCCGACAGCACTGCAATTCTTATGATAATATAGACCATGGAGACAGTGAAGGGGATGATGGCCCAATCTGTGTGCCAGCTCTTATTTCCCCACCACGCTCTAATGATGATGTGGATTTGAGCCCCCCAGACATTGGCATGGCCACTTTGGACTTTGACCCTATGTCTTTCCAATGCAGTCTGCCTTTGGCAGAGAGCTCTGCCATTTCTCCTGACACTGAAGCTGTAATTCTCAAGAGGAGTCCTGGCAGTGCCAGTGGCTCCGAGCCCGTCTCACCTGTCACACTGAAGATGACTAGCCTTCAGCAGTCTCCTGATCTCAGTCCAGCCTTTAGAAGTGCTTCAAACTCTTCTGAGAAAATTATGTTCCAGTCGTCTGAGAGCTGTGAAAAGTTTACAGTGTTGCCACCCTTGCTTATATCTCAACCTACTGATACCTCCATAGTTAATAAAGGATCAGAGAGCCCTGAGCATGAGCCATCTCCAACTTATCCTCCACCTGTCCAGGATTCTCCAGCCAAAATTAGCCTATTGTCTTTTAAATCTACTGATTTGCCTCTAAGTGAAGCCATTCAGCTAGAGCTCCTCTCCAAATCTGCTTCATGTGAGAATAAAGAGGCTTTAGAGAATGATGCATTACAACAAATCAATGCTCAGAAACAACCAGGTAGGAATGCTGAAACTTGACACTTGATTTGAATCGCTTTTGTTTCACAGTCTTGATATTGTTGACATGTTAAGATTCAGTAGGATTTTTGTAGATAATGTTTTTTTCAGGTATAATATGCAGGTTTTTGCCTTTAACTCCATGCATGACTGCATTAGAAGTAAATAGAAGCTAGTCTATCAGTAGATAGTGCTCACATATCATCCCGTTTTTTTTCCTACCCTTAATGATTTGTTTACTTCTCCTCACCTTTAGTACACTTTGTTTTGTTGTTCCCTAGGAGCTGTAGCTCTGGACTCACCAAACAGCACTGCTCCAGTCAGCTCTGTGTCTCTACTTCCACCTCCTCCCCAACCAAAGAACACTGCCCGCATGCTAGCTTTAGCATTAGCTGAATCTGCTCAGCAGGCTACCATTCTATCTCAGAGGGAATCCTCTGAACCTCCCACACCTGTTTCACCCCTCAGGCCAGAGAAATGTCTGGAAACCCTTGACTGGGCACCTTCTCCCTCTCTTAAACTGCAGACTTCCCAAGAAGAAACAGTAGACGTGCCGCAATTTCCCACTCCTTCCTCTTCTTCCACTTTCTGTACCCCGACTGAAACATTAACCCAATCCACCAGCATCCATCTCATAACAGATGACAGTGAAAAGTCTCACAGTATGCTTGGCTATAGAGAGGACATTGTCACTTCGTTGGCTCCCAGCAAAGGTGCTTTTCCTAGCCAACCTGTTCAACAGTCCCCCACACATAACAGTCCAGAGAGGCAGAGGCCTTCTGTTGGCCTGATACCAGCCAGCACTGAAACCTGCAGCACCACCACAGCTACCGTCCCATCCACCAATAAGAGAAAGGAACTTGTATTCACACCACAACCAAGTTCTAAGGTGAGATTTTAGATCATCATCATGTATTTAGCAAAAGGAAATGCACAGTTCAGTAATACATTATGTACTATGCTTTATTTTTTTAGGTTCAGAGTCCCGAGGGTGTTTTGGCAGCACCAACCGCAAAGTCCCTGGAACAACCAGTGGCTGTTCTCCAGCCTCAGCGTCAGATACCTGTTCAGTCACAACCTCAACCACAGCTTCACTCTCAGTGTCAGCCTCAAACGCAGTCCAAGAATCAGCCTAATGCACGAGTTGCGCCTACAACAGCAACATTCCCAGAGCAATCGGGAGAGAGGCCTTGGGAATCTGTAAAGCCTGCAAATCCTCGAATGGAAAGTGTTGGCCATCATCACACTCATGGCACCACACCACCACCACCCCCTGTTCGCTCAATCGAAAGTAAACTAGCAGCAGCTGCTCTGTGCAAAACTGAAGCTGCCAATGCAGCTCCCTATCATACTATGTTGGGAGAGGGATCTGTGCCCCCATCATTGGATGACACACTCCCACAGCCTCATCCATCACAACGTAAGTCTTCCGTTCATTTGTCAGCTTATGTTTACCACTCTAAAGGAGAGGCAGGCCTAATAGAGCCCACTGGAGATACCTGTTACCATCAAAGACCTACCCCTGCTGGGCCATCATCCATGAGTTGTCATTACCGGCCTGACAGTGTGCCCCCTCATCTATCATATGTGTCCAAGTCAGAGCCCCAGATTCCTTACAGAGCCCATGGCGATGGTCGCTACAATACAATCGGACCAAGGTCCCTCCACCAGTCCATGAAATCTCGTGAAGCAATGAGGGGTGAATATATTTCCCCAGGATCACTGCACCGCAGTCACGGTTACAGCTCAGTGGATGGACATGCCGCATATCCAACAATCCGCAGGGTGCACTCTTTACATGTCCCTCCCACCGCCATCCGGTCAGCACCAGTAATTAGAACAGAGGTTCCTCCAGACGATGATCTCTATTACTATCAGCGCCCAGTCTACCACTGCAAGTCTTACCAACAGCCCTCGCAAGCGGAATATCATGTCACGCAACTACAACCGTACTTTGAGAATGGAAGAGTCCAGTACCGGTACAGCCCTTACTCTGGCACTCACCCTCTTGATGTTCCCTACTATGATATGGATCCTTATGGGACTGTTCGTTTACGACATTTCCACTCGTTCAGTAGTCGTGACTCTGGTCCGCACCTCAGCAGGTCAGGAGCCAAATCAGGTGGCTATCACTACTTGTCACGGCATGCCATTCCTGTGAAAGAGCATACATTTGCAAGTAGAGACATGCCCCCCTACCATGGCCCAAAAGGAGCTGTTTACTATGCTTGGGATCCAGAGGAAGCAGAAAGGCTACGAATGCATTCTATTCGCAGAGAAAGTCGGGCCAGACAAAAGGTGAAAGGCCCCATCATGTCGCAATATGACAACGTGGGGCCCTACATGCCAGGTGATATCGGGGGATTAGAAGTGTTGCACTTGCGCAGTAAGTCAGATCCTGGTAAGGCTGTGTTGGTCACTGCTGAAGGAAAAGATGGGAGATGCAGTGTAACCCCTGGACCACAGCATGTCTCTAGACACCTGATGTCGGACTCGGACGTTCTCATGTATATGGAAACCGAGAAACACTGCCAGGGAAATGGAATGGGAGAGAGAGTTTCTGCACCAAAACAAACCAGCTCCAGGACCTACCAGTCCACCCATTCACATCTGCCACAACCTCCCCCAAGGAGCATGCCACATCTATCAGAAGGTAGCCATCTCGAGTCCAAGTCTGAACCAGGAGACAATCAGATAAGCAGTAAACACTGGCAGGAGCATCCAGAGAGCCAAAGCTATCAAGCTCGATATGATCGGCCAGATCCAGAGCGGCACATAGGAAGGGTCAAAACCACTAGCAGCAGTGAAGATGACCAGAAGACCGTCCCCGTGAAGCCGGTTCCCCCTCCCAAACCAGAGCGATCTCATAGTGTTAGAGAACGGCATCACTACAACCAGCCTAATCCTCCTCATGCACAGGACTCCTTTTCTCACCAACCGCATGGACAGAGACAAAGTACAGTTACTCAGCAATCTCACTATGATAATCTGGATGATTATCATCCAGTACCTCATTCACAAACCCCTTTGCCAAACCGCAGCAGTTCAAGCTTGTACGGTACCCCTGGGTACTCGGCTGCACACGCTAATCGCGCATACTCCACTGCCTTGGGACAGGGTGCTTTTATCCGAGCTGAGCTTGCCATGCAGAGGCCTGAAGCAGAGGTTAACGCAGAGTAAAAAAAAAAAAGATGTGTAATAAACATTGGGATTTAAAATGTTGACAACAGTTCAGCAGCCTCTGCAGGACAGTGGACTGTCATGACTGTATCCATTTAATTTCCTCACATTTTGTAATGTGTAAAATGTGTAAAGAATTTTTATGGAGCGGAATGTACAACGATTTCTTTAGTAGAATAAAAAAAGCCACATTGTGACATTAGGAAACATGGAGGTCATACTGTAGATATTGTATGTGACTGACAAATGGTACAATTACCTGAACCAGAAAAGTAATGTATATCAGAAAAACAAAATACTACTGGTTATAAGGGATTTTTTATGTTCTGTTTTGATATTAGGATCACTTGGGTTTGGGTCTGATTTTGGGATAACGGTTTGCATTTTAGAAATGCATGTAATCTATCTCTTACAGAACAGTTCTGTGTACCTTGATATTCATTGTGTACTTTAAATGTTACAGTAATGGTGGAGGAGAACGTCTGTGTTAACATCTTACCCTTCCACTACTCTGTGTACACGACTAGGCAGTACATTAACCTGTACTTCTGCCTTTCGGTTGGAGACCAAAAATGTGCAATCTCATCATTTGTTCTCCAATCGTCATATAATATTACTGTTATACTATATATACATATATATATGTATATGTATTTTTGCTATAAATTCAGTTCAACAGACTAGATTTTAATGGTAAGGATTGTGTGAAGGACCAAATGATGAATGAGGTTTTGTAGTTAAGGAAGCATTCCTTCAACTTAATGAATGAGGTTAAGAGTGCCAGTGGGTCGACTGCTTCAGTGAGCCTAGTATTTTCCCACTTCAGAAACAGAAGGCTAGGAAAACATGTTCCTGACTCTGTGCCCGTGAAGGGTTTCAGTCATGCAGGTTAATGAATGTGTAGTGGTATGCGTAAGGAGGGAGCTGTAATATGATCTTGTAGACATTTCACCACTCATCTAAAGAGCTTCATCAGTCCTACCAAGTAGCTGAAAATCTCCCCGTTTTTAAGCCTCTAAAGATCACACAACACTGGCATGTCTGGAGGTGTAAATTGATGTGAGCCAGCAGTTGATCACAACTCTCAGGTGATGAGCACAGAGGTGCCAACATTTTCAGTTTTGCCACAGAAATTATTTTTGACCCCTTCATACAGCAGCACAGGAGACATCTCAAAAGTGTACATTGTTCTGCTTTGCTGTTTCAGATAATCATTTGAAAAGCAAATACATGCCAGATCATTAAAGGAGAAAGAATACGAGACGTGAAAGAAACAATTGGACTTGTGCACCAATAGATACTAGATGGGTGCAGCTGGAGGACTCGGTCAGTATTAAAAATGGAGACGAGATCACACTGGACCTTTTGCTTTGTTTTACAGTTTCATTGCTGCACACTTGGGGGGGATTAACCGTCCATTGCCTCTTGACATTGGCTAAGGTTTTTTTGTGTGTGTGTGGTCAAATTCTCGTTTCATTTTGGCAATGTTGGCACCTTTGTAAGAGGAATGTTTTCAAAATGATCCTACTAGCTTAGTTGCCTTTCCTACCTTTAGTCTTTTATGATCACAGAGGCTAGCAAGCTGCAAACTGAAATAAAACATTTAGTTAGAGACATTTTCAAACCAGCACCTTGATGAAATATTTTCTTCACCTGATACATTTCATATAGACATCTTTTAAGGCAAAACTTTCCATCGGGACCTTTTGCTGAAATGGTCTGTTCAAATACTGTATTCTGCTTTGCTTTCAACTGTGCTTTACCGGTGTTTCAGAGCACATGGTCTGTATGAGATAGGAAAGTCTCATTTCTCAAAGAAAAGTATAAATCTTTTAGACGTAAAGAAAAGGGAAAGTGGAGTGGTGCTGCTCAGACCAGATGCATGTTCGTTTCTGTTTTGTTTGAATGTTGTAAAGGTGCAAATTCAATTTTGCGTAATATGTTTTATCCTGTAATTCACTTAACGAGGGGGACAAACACTACAAGCAACCTTTTACATGACATGTCTATGATTATAAGTGGTATTGCCCTGCCTCTTGTATCACACTTTCGTCAGGTCTCGCCAATAGTCTTATAAAGTGTTTTTCCATCGTTATGGGCACTTTCATGATTGAAATTAACCTGCCTTGTTTTTTTTTGTTTTTTTTTTTTATTGTTGTTTTTTTTTTTTTTTTTAGACTGTGAAAAAAAGATGGTTGGGTGACTAGACAAATGATAAATAAAAGTTTATGTATAGCATTCTATATGGGTCTCATTTGAAATTTATCTTTAGCTTGCTGTCATAATGACCACCGCTGGAGCTAAAATATCAGGGCCTGGTTCAGCTTGAGCCTCTGTGTCATGTAGAGCTTGGCGGGTAAGTGATGATCACTGTACAGTTTGTTCCTTGCTATTACAACATTTTTCTTAGATGTCCAGACATTGTGTTTTTATATTCCACCACATTATCCATAAATCTCTTCAGATTTCCTTTGGCTGTAATCTGTTTCCATACACGAATTTGGATCGTGGATCCATTGCTAAAGAGCACTAATCTGGACACAAAATTCTCCAGGTCCTTGATTTGAGCCGTAATAATGTTATCTTGGCAGATAAATCACACAACCCTCAGTCCTTCTCGAGTGAATTTATCTTTCTGGTTCATTTACATCACATTTAAACAGCAGCAGTAGTTTTGCTTTTGCACTTACCCAGTACCTTCAATAATCTGCCTTCACGCAAGCTTGTATTAACTGTCCAGGAAATGTTTGAAATGTTAAATTATCCAGCAGAGTGTTTTATTTTCCTTCACAGAAAGGTAGGAAGTCATACATTCTGCTCATTTTAAATGGACAAAGTTAACGGACTACTTTATATACCGTATAACTTCACTCTTTTTTACACAATGTCTCAAAGAATCACTATTTCTCCCAGTTAAAAAAAAAGAATTACCGATTGGATGGTGCAATGCAGCCCAGTGCAATAGTAATGAGTTAACGTTACTGCCTGGTGTGGCCAGGGGTGGCTCAGTGGTTAAGGTGTTGGGTTACTGACTAGAAGGTTGGGGGTTCAAGCCCCAGCACCACCAAGCTGCCCCTGTTGGGCCCCTGAGCAAGGCCCTTAACCCTCAACTGCTCAGTTGTATAAATGAGATGGCTGTAAGTCACTCTGGATAAGGGTGTCTGCCAAATGCCGTAAATGTAAATGGTGAAATGTTGATTATTGACTATTTTCCACTAGCACCTCTCACACTCCTGAAAAGTCCTTGGATCCCCACCAATGTGATTATCATTTTTTTAGTCAATGAAAAGCCTTTTTTTTATTTAACGTTGTGGAACGTCACCAAAAACAGTTAATTCCTGTTAACTCTTGTTTATATTAATTATAAACAAATGTGCACGGACCAGCCGAAGGGTGATTAACGTCTCTAGTGCTTTTGCTGGATTCTTTTAAGAAACGGAGCTCAGAACACAATCCAATAAGCAGATATCTACAGCTGGTGTATGTAGAGTTTGGAGAAATTTCCAGTTCTCACGTTTAAAGAAATGAGATATTATTCATGAGATTTTTTTGGGAGGATTTCCACACTGATATCACTGTCCGTAATGTAATTTAAGAAGCTAATTGTACATGTTCCTTCAGAAAACTGACAAGTGAGATTTTTTTTCGAGTTTCTAAATCTAATTAAAAACATTAGACAGTCATGGAGACATTTTGGTCTTTTACATAACTAAGTTTTATTTGAAAAACAGTGAACGAATAAACAGCCAGACACCATGTAACTCATCATCTTTCATTCAACCTGATCATATAAAAGTTATGTCCCAGTACTTGGAGTATTTTCATGCAAAGTTTGTAGAGCCAAGTCAGACCACTTCATTTCCTGCTCTTTGATGGACTCTGTGGATCCTCCATTATCCTGCTCTGCTTCTGGAAGTTCACTCTAAAGAAAGATCGAACCAGAAAATCACAAGCCACTATTATCAGCGTTCTTATGCTTATTCCTCATCTCTTACACACTACATAACCAAAAGTTTGTGGACACCCGATCACCCGATCTGTTATAATAACCCCCCACTCATCTGGGAAGTCTTTCCACTAGGTTTAGGAGTGTATCTGTGGTGTATTTGTGCTCATTCTGCCACAGGAGCATTAGTGAAGTCAGGTGAGAAGGTCTGGGGTGCAGCTCTGTTGCAATTCAGTCAGTGTTCAATGGGGTTTGTGCAGGCCAGGAGCATAATCATGATCAGTCACGTTGGTGCCCCTTACTTCCAGTGAAAGGATACGAAGACATCTTTGGAACATCAGTTGGAAGGCCTGCATTGGGTGTGATTGTGCACAAACTGTTCGATATACACTATATTGTCAAAAGTATACACTCACCCATCCAAATCATTAAATTCAGGGGTTCCAGTCACTTCCATGGCCACAGGTGTATAAAATCAAGCACCTAGGCATGCAGACTGCTTCTACAAACATTAGTGAAAGAAT
>JAOUQY010000021.1:13631904-13649212 GCA_028566355.1 Doras micropoeus
TGAAATGAAGCTTTTTTTTCCATCCAGAGGTTACAGGATGCACTTGTAAGAAGACCTTGCTTTCTTCAGGGTTTTTTTTTTTTTAACCACATGCCAGAGCGACGGCAGGAAACAACAGCGTGTTTCATTGGTTTGATTTCTGTTAGCTTCAGCGATAAAGTGTAATATAGTGAAGGTGAAAGACAGCGTGAGTTACATTAATAATGAGCATATATACATCTCTGGGCTGATCCGTTCTACTAAAACGTCTGGGAATTCCTACAAAAATTTCTGGACCTGCACATAAAGTAAAATACAGTACGTTATCCTGTTTGATTGGTCAGTATAGATTTACTTGTCCAGCTTCCTGTCTGACCCTTCCCTGTTCGATCAGCATGCTGGCAGCTTTCATACAATTTTGACTGTCTTCGTCGTCATGCTGGTGAAATCAAGCTGAGGGGCAGAGCCAATTTCTAAAGCTTTGAGGTTAGGCTTTTATGGATTTTAATTGTACAAAAGAGAGAGAAGCCAATTTCTCAATTAACACGCTGATCCAGTCTGAACAAATGCTGGCATTTTTATATGTTCTTTATGCGAATGTTGAAATCGGTCTTCTGGAGATCCCATGTGAGTTAAAAAGAAGAGACTCGTGACCAAAGCTAAACAAAGTCTATTATGGATATCTCCACCAATACCTTAAAGCAGGAACATGGAAGGTATTTATGCATCTGTTTAAAAACGATTAAGGTTGTTTAGTCTAGATCAGTGGCGGATCTAGGTATGAGCGATATGACCAGCCCGAGGTAGTGGGAGTAGGGGAATCTATCAAATAGTGCACCACTTGTTTCTGCTAGTTGCAGTTGTTTCTGGTTTGTGCGAAATCGTTAAGAATAAAATAAAACCAGTCTGCACACCACCAAGGTGAACTGATTTAGTCTGGACTCTGTTGGCTGACAGATAATGTGTTGATTCTTGAGTGCCAAATCAGCAAACACAAATGGATAAGAAAAGGTCTAAGCCATCAGGGGTCCAGTTTAGAATGGAAGAAATAGAGATAAAAGATAAAGGTATGTAAAATCCATTTGCAGATATTTGCTTTTGAACAAAGTTTGCATTGCTAATTTAAATCAAAATAAATGGCAGTAATGTTGCATATTAAAATAAAATACACATTAAAGAATTACATATTTATTAACCTTCATATTTTTATATGGCCAATTTGTTTCGAGGGGGAACCTGTAAAATGGGAGGGCCGGCGCTGAATCTGAATCAGTTCCCTAATTGGCTATATACTGCAATAAGCAGGGTGTAGAATGTATTATTTAATACTTGGGATAGTGTGCAGGTGTAGGGACTAGGGAGCCATTTGGAACACAGCAACAAAAGAGTCATGTTCTGCCACTACTATATGGCAGTTTTAATATTTTGCCCAACCTACAGGAGGAATAGATGATCAAATTATGTTTAAATTGGTTATTAATTCAATTGTTTGAATGAATGAAAGCAAGTAGGAGGTACAGATAGTGCAGAATTATTCTTTTTTATTGCAGGGGTAGGGGAGTTGGGTATTCTGGGGAGGGGGGCCAAAGGGGGGAATCACACCCCGGCGTGCCATCAAAACTAGAACCGCCACTGTTCTAGATCCCCAACTAGTTCTTGGAGAATTGAATTCTAATCCTAATCCAACAGAGCCAATCAGGTAGTTCCTTTTAACTAAATTTTGCCTATTTTTTTCAGTTTCTCTTAAAACTCATCACTCAGACGAGTTGCATGGCTAATAAAGCTAGAGGTAATCATGGAAGTCAAACGTAGCGGATTAATATGTATCATATCACGGCCGGGGCTCTTATTCATGAGCGCAGAACTACAAGGTCTACATTTTAACTGTTTAAGATTTGTCATTAGGTAGTATAAATCCATCAGATAACTTCCCACAGTCCAAAAGAAACATCTTGTTTGCATCCTAGACTGTCAAGCCATATATACTGAAACCAAAATCTAAAACCTACTAACAGACCCACAGTTTGCAATGACAATATTTTAGGTAGTCAGATAAGCATGTGCTACAGGACCATCACCACCAGCTCAAGAAAGCTAGAGCATCTAATTTGAAAGACAAAAAAGCATTTGACCTTTTTTATGTCATGACAATTATTTTGCCATTATGGATATTTTTTTAACATTTCCGAATGAACATAAAAAAGAAAAAAACAAGACAACATTATAACAAAGCAATAAATATCCACAAAAGGCTTTCAACACCATCTAGCTGAGTGCAACCAAACAACGCGCCTCTGTAAGTGCAGCATGTCAAGATGAAAATAATTCACCTGCACGTCTGCACATTCTAGAAGAGTAGCAATGTCTCAAGAGTACTGGCACATGTAATTTGAAAAAAAAAAGATGAAAATGAGGCAGTGCTTGAAAAAAAAAGCATTTTGTAACATTGCAGAAAGGCCTGCCAGGATAGAAACAGGTGCAGTACTAACGTAGAACCAAGTGGGATTGGATGGTCTTTAACACGTCATACTTTTTCCTTTTCCTCTTTTTTTAATTCTTGCGTATTTAAAACGTGATGCACATGTTCTGGATTTACTAAAAGGATGCAGGAATGATGCCATATAACCTGGCCTTCTCACAGTATAGAAGAATATATGGATATGATGGGATTTTGGTTTGCAGTAGAAGAACTTGATGCCTACACAGTGCAGGAGTGTCTTGAGGCGCTGTGTATATTTACCCTCATAGGAAAGCAGACTGTGACATTGGGAAAAGGAACACGGATAAAGGAACGAGGTGTAGTTATGTGTGGGGAAGTATGATAGTCAGGAGTTCAAAACCAAAAGCTTGACAGAGAAAAGAAATTCAGAACAAGGCACAGAAGTTTCTGCAAATGGTCAAAACTGAAGGAAAAAAGAGTACCAGCAGTTTGGGAGGTGTTCAATGGTGAAGCGTTCTATAGTGATATATGTTAACATCTGGCAACCACAGCCCTTCCCTTCCCTTCCCCTCCCATCCCTCCAACCCCTGGTCACCAACCCTTTATCCTCACTAGCTCCAACTCCTCAAAAACAATGGCTAAATCATCTCAGGTGTCCATGTAGTCTACATCATTCAATCCCCAAGAAGAAGAACAAAAAACCAACAAAACATTCCCCTGTTCTTAACCCCTCCATGCCCCTCCCATCCCAACCATCCAAAAAAGCAAAACAAAATAATAATAATAATAATAATAATAATAATAATATTAATAACACCACCAGAGATTTGTACAATCAGATATAGTATTCCTTCTTTTCATCCGAGTTGTTGTGTCCACCTTCAGCGTTGATGATGGCCGTGTCGGCGTCAGCTGCGTCGTCTGCCCCTTTCGCTTCATGTGTGAAGTAGGTACCTGTGGGATGATTCAAAGAAAGGTATGATGATAAAGACAATATTCTCTGCACACCCTACGGCATCTGACCGACACAACTGGTGGATCTTACAAGACTGTCTGCAGTGGCTTCTTTAATTTACAGCAAGTGTCGATCACACAGCCTTTAAAATGCGAGTGGGCTGCCTGTGAGTACGGTGTGCAGTGCTGCAGGCTGTACCACTACGCTGCTTTTTATATGCAAACGTAGCAGGCGCCTCAAACCAATTCCAAATGATAAAACATGGGAGACAGTTTGATTACAGAATACATTTCAGCAGCTCTCATTTGCAATGGCAAATGAGCACCATTAAAACCAGCAAATCATTGCAAAACGGGCATGGCACATGTTTTTGAGGAACAAGCCTGTTGATCATTTTGTTCAAAGTCACCATTAATTTATGAAAATATATTCTTCAATTTCCATGAAAAACCTCTCCAAATCAGAGACGCTAGTGTTTTCCATCCGTGCCGACTTGCACTTCAGGATTAACCTTCAAAATGTAACAAGGTGGTGGGAATAACAACGCCACTTCAAACTTCATTTCCGTGTGGTATTATTCCCATCCCTGCAGTCTACCGCCTGATAATGAAAGCAGTAGCCTCAATGAAAACTGGACTCTCTCTTCATAATAAAAACACATAACACACTGAGTCCCGAGGGATGCCAATCTTAGCCATGCACCAGCCACAAAGATATCATAACATTTCCACAGCAAGTCACACCATCTCCACAGAGTCCTTCCAACCAAAATTCTTGGCCTAAATAATTACTAGGTCTCTTGACCTCATCTTCGAATGAGTGTGCAATTTGTGTGGAAATGAGCTGCCTACATACGAGCTGCCTACGTACCTTTGTGTCTTGCGAAGTATCGGCCCAAAATGATAAGAAGACAAAGCATGGCGAAGACCACGACGGCCACCACCCCTCCGATGACGGCATGATCCACCGCTCTTTGAGCTCCTGCTCCTGCTCTGGAGTCTACTGGGACAAAAACACAAAAAATGGACACCTTTAAAAGAACTGATAAAACGCTATTGCAGAAATCTTTTTTTAAAAAAAAGGCAAATAGCAGGGTTCTGAAGATTCTCAAAGGACTACATTCCTTAGACTGTGTCTTAAAAAGCAATTTACAAGTGTCATAAACAATTTACAATATGACAAAACAGCAAGCATGTCCTTTTTTACTTTCTAAAGTAAGTCTGGGAACTAGCCAGCATCTATTCTTCAAAATTTATTGGCAAAGGGCATTTGGGTAAAAAGAATGTCCTCTTTTTTTAAAGGAAGTAACCACTGTTTTTTATGTGTTTATTTATAGATTCTTTCATTGGCAGAGGTCCAAAAAACCTGCCACTTCGTCACTTCCATTAAAAACATTTTTTTTACGGACCTCTGAGCATTCAAGCGCACTAGCACACAGTTTGTTAGGAAAATGGAAAATGTTAAAACATTTAAAATAGAATCACATACAATGAGCATTTTTTACAAAGTAGTTAATTAACAAATTTTATAAAAATGTTGTCTAATTAGCAACATTTTAAATGATCACAGCTCATAAGACGTTTTGCGGATGAATAAGCCGAACCTTCTGCTTAAGTGAGCAAACAAACTACCAGGGCTGTTGGCAAAGAAAGTTGTGAGGGAAGCAGAAAAGGAGTTAAAAGCACAACAATTCTCATAAAAGTAATAGGGTTTGATCTGAAAGCTCCATGTCCTCATATCAGTAGCATAAAAGCTCAGTACTACATCTTAAATGTATCTGGCACCGAAATACACATTGCCCTCGAGACTAAAAATGTGAATCACAGGCAATTTTTAAGAAAGATTTCTACCACTTCAGGCTGAGAACAAGGCAGGCACCTCAGATGCAGCCCGCTGTAATGATATGTGAAGTTTATTGATCAAGTGTAGGGATCCATGACAACCCAAAGTTAATGCTGGTTTGTGGACTTGATTGGTTCTTTCACTGTGAAAAGGAGGCTCAAAATTTTTCATCAATATTTCACACTCAACTCGGAAATTAAAGAGTTTGGTGGGAGATGGGAAAGGAAAATGAGTTGGAGCCTGCACTCTGTCAGGAGTCAACATCATCTTCACCTCACTTCTCAGACAGCTCAAGCTCACCATCATAGTACAACCAAACTCCTCGTTGGTTAAAAAAAATAATAAAAAAAGTGAAGGACTGAAAATCATGAATCTTAAGACAGACACATCCTCTAGTGCTTTTCAAAGTCTATATTTACTCTTTCGTAATGCCTGGCCAAAAATTCACCCTCTGACTTGATTGAAAAGGACAGCGAGGGAAAGGAAGAGAAGCGAGGATTGCTGGAGCAGCCAAGCAATCCAGCGCTTGGTAATCCAGTCACGAGGAGTTGATCAGCCCTATGTGTTTACTCACGGCAATCTCCCACACTCATCTCTGGTCTAAATCTGAGAGCTGCTGGATTTCCTGGGGGAGTTCAAAAACAAAAACCGACAGGCCACAACTTATTAGAGGATAACAAAAACCGTGAAAACACACATTGGTGTGCTTGTACAACATCCCACCCAATCTCACCTTATAAACAATATGTGTGTGAGACTGGGAGCAAGGGGAAATAATACCACAGTGGTAGCTGCCAAAAACAAGCAAAAATTACTTGATAAACATGATAGCGTTTTCTCCCCTCATGCAGGCATCAGATTCAATTAAAGTCAGTAGGACTCTGCTAGTTTACTCTTGTCAATGAGGAGGTAGTGATATGGTTTTAACACACTTTCTTATTAAGATGGAAATGTGAACCAGGCTCCATCAGCAGCAGTCCGGCAGGGGTATGGTGGGATAAACACCCTATAGAGTCGCTTCTTGTCTAGTTTACCTGCCACCCAGACAGCAGACAATTCTTGGCCTAATATGAATGAATTTATTCAGATAAGCGTCAGCAATGACAAGTGCATAATTGGAGTAACTAAGCAGCAGTGAAGGCGTTTTCAGAGCATTTTGTGTCTTGGGCATTTAATCTCATGCTCATGAACCATTTTCACTTTTTAAACCATTCCTATATCACAGTGCTGTCCCATTCTGATTGGTCTGATTGAAAATCGTTGATTTTCGGTTCTAGCTGCAACGTTCATATCGATCTATTCATTCTAATATGTTATTGTTTCTATAGTAACAACTTGCACAGGTACTTGTATGCTGGACCCTAACCGATTAAGAAACAATCGTTAAAAGAAAAGAAAAAGAAAAAATAATCATTGATATGGTGCCACTTTCTGTGAGGATATGCTTATTTGGCATTGTACAAGGAGTTATGCGTGACAGGGTTTTGTAACAGAGGTAATGCAGTTACAAAAAAGAGCAGCCTGTTGTTCTTTAATCAAAAAGGTAGTTGGCAGATTGCTGGAATCTACTTTGTGTCAGATTGTATCATGCCGCATTGCTGTCGATTATTTTCCTATAACAGCATATCCAGTTGTGTTTTATGCCTTAAATATGATCTGGCCAAGAGTTCTGGCTGTTCAGATGAGTTTAGCATCATCATTCTGCCTTGGTATATGGGACAGATAAAAGTGTTAAGTATGTCATCATTCATTTGATATATTGCCAGTCAGACCATTGGCTCTGCGAAACTGGAGACTGAATGAACTTGATAGTAATTAACATAACAAATAGAGTAAAAGTAGTGACGGGATTTGTCCTATCCCATCCCACTTTTAAAGATTTTACCACTCACCAGTCATTCCTCCTCCCTCCACTCTACTTCTCCTCACTGTCAGAAGATAAATGAAGGGGTGTGTTGAGAACAGCCACAACAATGAAGAAGATTGAAGCTTGTGCTCTTGCTGCATGTGGCAATACACAGGTATCCAAAGCCACTCTTAACACAATGAAAGAATTCTAATTCAATAAGAGTCCACCGTGAGCCAACCAGTTGGGGTAATGTGTAATTTGAGAGGCAGATGGTTTACAAGTGAGTAATTCTCAAACAACCACGGCTAATCTCATCTAGACAGTTTGCCTCCAGAATACTGAATAATTTTGAGAAATTGTCATCTTAATGAAACCCCTGAAATTCGCTCTCATCTCAATTGAGTACAATAGATAAGATAATCAAATGTATTGCATGCTGCTTATTGGTGAATGATTACCACAAAGAGTACTCTTGTTTAAAACTGAGAGCTGTAATGAAAGAGACTGAAAAACCTGTGAGGTTGGAAGAGAGCATGAGGGAAAGTAGAGTGTGGTCCTTGTATTCTGTATTTGTAAAGCTGGATGTACAGGCAGTGACTGTGGAGTTGTGATTGGCTGTGATCAGTGACCCTGACCAGTGACTTGGGAAGACAAAGATGCTTTTTCTTGATGATGTAAAGTTTGTAAAGACAAATATAAAGTTGCATTAATTAATTTAAAGGTAAATATTAAGTCCATTAATGTATTTCCAGAAAGTTGAATCAGTTCATCTGGACACAATGTATAGTGTGGTGAAACGTTTCATCACTCAACTGAGTGACTTTTTCAGTTCGTTGTAAACAAACCCAAGCTTATATGCAACACACTTCATTAAGACCAAACCCAGCTCCACTGCATAACAATAGAACCGTCAGTCAGTTTCATATGCAAATCACCATGACCATTAATTACAATGGCAACATGTTCTATTCACATAGGATTAGGGAATAGCTGCAATCACAAAAGATGTACTCTAAAGCCCCCTCCTCGGTTCAGGGATGGTCGTCCCCTCTTCACATACATGGCCTCTTTGACTCCCCATTCTAACTGGCATTCCTCCCTATCAAGAATATGCAAATCTTCATCTTTGAAATAGTGGCCACTGGCTTGCAGGTTGGTGTAAATCACAGAATCCAACTATTTCATCAGTGGCTGTTTGGTTTCCCCAGTGTACAATTCCGGTCAAACAGCATAGACTATATTTACTCTGTTTGTGCTGGGGAACCCGATCCTTGGGGTGAACCAGTTTTTGGCATAGAATGGTTTGGGGTTTGAAGGCAACCAATACGCGCTGTTCCACTATTCCTGTCACATATGAAATCACCACTGGTTTGTGCTTAGACAGCAGCTGTCCTTCTCCTCTCTTCGATGTGCTGAAGCACTGTTTGGGCATTTTCCCAGCTTTGTTGAAAGCCCAGTTAGGATAACCATGCAAATGTGCTGCATATACGCTTGGGGATGTTTACAATGAGCGTAGACTGAAAAAGTTATTTGGATGAGTAACAAAACATCTCCACACTAAACCTTGTGTCCAGATGACCTGATTCAACTTTCTGGGAATTACTTACCTGCATTTTTGAGCATGCATCTAGACCATTAATGTATATTGACTCCCTAGCTCAGAATAACCATCCTAGATAATTGGCAGAGGATCACTGTTGGAATAAAAAAATAATAAAAGCAAAAATAAATAATGCACACCAACTATAATTTCAAACAAACACTTGGTTTCAAGTTGCAGTGTGGACAGACTACAAAGCTATAACATAGCACAGTTCTATCCAGTTTTTGGACAGAGAACACATTAAAAAATCTGTCCTGTGGTGATGCAGGATTGCTATGGACTCCTGGCGTCCATGCCAAAGGCTACTGGCGGGACTGTAGAGGAATATGAGACCTCTGTATATGGAACTCTGCAGCCTTGATCAAAGGGAAACCTTCCGCCAAGCTATGTTCTGGCCCGGACTGGCTTATAGGCAAGAGCTGGATAAAAGAACAGCGGAAAACCAAGTAGAATTGTGTTACACCAGACACAGGAATTGTACCAAACCAAAATATCTGTGCATAAAACAAGTGGGGAAAGAGCATACCATTAGTGATGGGGACAAGACCACCTATATTGGGTTCAAGTCAAGTCAAGTCAAGACTTTAAAAAGTCGATTTGAGTCAAGTCTTTGAAGGACGCAAGTCGAGACCAATACCTTAAAAAAGTACAGTAATTTAGTAGTTTTAATGTGTGTAATTATTTTGACAGTATAAAAAATTTAAAAGTTTATCATTGTCACTATGGTGGGAGAAAACAGTCTCACAGTCTCCCTCTAAAATTTTGAGTTCAACCCATGCCACTCCAGTCTGAGATGGATTCAAGATTGCTTTCAATTCTCCAATGAGGTCTCGAGACCAAAGCCGACTCAAGTACTACAGCACTACAAAACATTATTTCAAACTGCAGTGGCACAGGTGTTAATGCAACACTTCCAAAACTGATTGCTCTCTACCATATGTGCCTGTGCAAATTCACGTATTAGCTTTTAGATTGAGTGGAAAATATGATTAGAATCAATTTCAGCAGCTTTGCAAGGGGATTCACTTTTAGATCACATACATGGTAAATTCAAAAGGAATATCAAAACCATACTTTGGCATCACATCAGTTGCAAATGTAAGCCCAATGGGAGCATGGTAGTAAAGAGAAGCGATGTGTAATGGACAGAATTAACAGTCGCACAAAGCCTCCACAAGTCCCATCTCGCAGTCTCATCTCAACCTGAGGCTGACATTTAATTCCGGTATTCAAAGTCCAAATGAAGACATCCAGCAGGTGGAATGCTAGCAAGTAAACAAACAAAGCTAGGTGTAATGCCAGGACCATTGAAGTACCAGTGCAATAACAATCTGGCTTGAATCAGAAGAGCACACTCTTTGCTCCGAGGGTTTCAGAACAGGTCTCAGGGGGTTTCCATGTTGGTTTGCTTTGAAACTGGCTTCTCATGATGGAGTTCATGTCTACTGGTTAGGAGTCACCAGAGACAATAAAGTTTATTTGTAGTTGGAGAATTGTCCAGAGAAGGTCATCAAATAAATGCAGCAGCGTTTCCCTGAAGCACATCTTCAGACTTGCAGAGGAAACAAAAGGTGTGACCTTGTCTGCCATCATGCTCACACTATTATAGCCTTTAGAACATGATGTGTGGTGGACAAAGAGATAAAGCAAGCCAAAATATCATGTATTGATCCAGGTATTCTCTTCCTTTATCACAATCCTACAGCATGACAGCTGCATGTATTGTCCTCATCTCTTCACTATCACTTGTGAATGTCTTTGGCATAAGATAAAAAATGGCAATTCATTCACAATAAATTGATAATTTAACAAAAAAAAATGTTGCAAGAGGAAAGTAAGATCTGTGACTATTGCCAAAGTTAACAGTGTTGTCAAATGCAGATAAATGATCCATGGAGCACTCCATGATCTGTCTCAGTCTTTCAGTGCAAAATGCAGAGAAGGAAGGTACTGATATTTGTTCCTACTTGAGCAAAGCCTGAAGCTACATTCGTTCTTGCTCTCATAGGTAATTACTTAACTTCCTGCGGCTAAGACAGCCGTTGTTTTATCAGCATGGATTCGGGCGATCGTTGGCCACTTCTAATAACTTTCTCAAATGAAATTCGAGAAGCAATAGATATTATCCTCCAGTGAACAATTAGAATGGCCTTTGCTAAACCTATTATGGTAGTTTACAGTTTGTGTCTAAAGGTAATACACACTGGCTCCATTTTATGCAGTTTTGTTCAAATGTACCAGCCAGAGCTAATGTATTCTGGCTAAGACAGGCAATTTAAAAAAACATTAGTGACCGCATTTTGGATATTAGCGTATTCTTCAAAATATTATGGACACGATAAATGGGTTGCGAGCTATATCTAGCACTATATCTAACAAAAATAACCAGGGAATTTGATATTTAAAACAAACAGCCTTCAGCCTTGTTTTTTAAAACCTTATTTTCTTTACGAGACTGTGTTATAGGAAATGAATTCCGAATTTACATTTAAAACATCAAACAAAAACATTGGGTTCTGATTATACAGCTCAATTTCATAAGAAATACATTTACTCTTATAATGTGCATTTACTAATATCACCCGATTTGAGAGGATCTATTGAAATGGCATTAATGAATATATAATATAATGAATTATAACTGTGGTATTAAATAAACACACATCTCCTATGGAAACTTATTTGGTGCACACCTGAAGGAATGACATCGAAAACAAATGCAGCATCCAGTACTTGATAAATTGCTTGATAAGATAAAAAAAACAAAAGAATTACTATGACATTTTTCCGAGTGGTGTTGTCACTAGATGCCTTTTCTATGACAGAAAGAAATGGCAATTCTCAGTGTGAAGTAAGGCCACATTGCAATCCATGGCATATTACTTATACCTTGTCTTTAGAGTGTACTGTTATTACACTAAGTGATGAGCAACATAAAACAGGCTTGTAAAAGGAACATTAAGAAGAGCGCATAAGCGCGGCCGATACTATCCTTTGTGGTAAATGGCTTTCCAGTACCGGCTATGTAAATGTGTTTCCATTTCTCCTAAGAAACCCAAATCTCTGCTGAAGGACGACCTGGTCAGTGTGCCTACAGGCCGGCAGAAACCCATTGCGCTCGCTCAGGCACAATCAAATTGACAAGAAGGAAATGGCGACCCTCAGGGCAACAAAAGTGTCTCATTTCAAAGGATGTGTTGATCTCTGAGACAGGAGATCTTCTAATTGGATCCTCTAATCTTCTAATTAAGCAATAGCGATTGCCGTTGTGAGCGTGTGAGCAGACTGTAATGAAAGAGCTCTGCTCTTGGGCCTATGGGCAGATGGATGACAGATGTGTTATTACAAAGCCTGTCTGCATTTACCTGTGTCCCTCCAGCCCAGAAGCAGTCCTGTGCCTTTGTCAAAATGTAATTAAAAATCTCATTGACCGAATCTTTTCCTGTCACCTAAAAGAGAGGTTTGTGTATAACGTTTTATCCCACTCTATGCACCCAAAGGTATGCACTGGTTTCTCATTGTAAATTTGGATCCGAATGGATTTCACACTGATATATTTCACTGAAATGGGAAGTCATGTGTAGTTGAGGGAAATGAGTTTGAGTATAAAGCAGTATGCCACTCTCTAAGTAGCCTAGTTTATAGTTATTGCAGTCGGTAGCAATCTGTAGCGCCATTTAGCAATTTACCATTATTCACAGAAGACTATAACATAAGGCAATCATTGTAGCAGGCAAGCAACATTAAATCTGGAGAACCTTTGGGTTCCTCATGGCACTACATCTGTCCAAATATGCCATGTGATCGGAATGCAAATGAAAACAACAACAGGCTCCCAACAGGACAGCCTATTAAGAACAAGGGTCCCCGTCTCACTTTTTCTTTGTTGTTCAGACAAATTGTGATAATTAGTAATTACATTACAGCATGTCCCATTGTCGATGACAAACCCTGACCAGACTCAATTCAATTCCTACTCAATTTCCTCCTATGAAATCTCTGGGGGTTATTCTGAAAGGTTGCTGGTTAAACATATTAAAAAATGTAATTACATCAGAAATAAAGCAACTTGACGAGGCCTCTTTTTTTTCTAAATAGAAACACAAATCTAAGCCCGAATAAATCCTTATCTGATTTTCAAAACCACAACTGGCAATTTAGGCACAGCGACAGCAGGCTAGCGGTCACAGAAGCATTATGGGAAGGAACCCATTACTGAGCTGTGCTGCATCTCACACTTTCAAAGGGTCAGAACCTATCTTTCATGTCTCAGTAATGCAATCCTGCAGAGATGGAGAGAAAAACAATGGAGCCATAACTGACTTAGCTTCCTAGTTGCCCTTTTCTCTGCTCAGTGTCTGTTCATCTTCTCCTTTATGCCGGCCACCCCTTTCTGCCTGAAACGATATCATTACTGCCAGCCATGGTAACCCCCACAGAGCCATATTTACAGTATGCAGGGGTGGACAGATACTAGGCCAGGGTGGGTGACAAGAGGCAGGACAGGGGGCAATCTATACTAGATGAATGGACATGGATGTTTAGTTTGGTAAGTGAGTTTGCAGAATTTAAATGTAGCGCAGGATCCTTCTTTCTGCTCTTTTACTTGTCTGGCTTTCAAATGACTGCTGAAGTTGCTTTGTAGAGTAACTTTCATCCATTTCGTTCCAACATTATGCAATTCCGAGACACATTTAACACAAGGGACTGTTGTTGCCCTGTTCATTAAGATAGAAGGAATTGAGGAAATTGTCAGAGCTAATCCAGGATAAGATGTCCCTTCCAGGATCATTCAAACTTAAGCACAGGCAGGAGCTATTCCTCAGAGCCTTTCCTTCATTCCCCCGGAGTAGCAGGATCAGTAATAATTTCTCCTACC
This sequence comes from Doras micropoeus, assembly GCA_028566355.1. Classification (NCBI taxonomy): domain Eukaryota; kingdom Metazoa; phylum Chordata; class Actinopteri; order Siluriformes; family Doradidae; genus Doras; species Doras micropoeus. The sequence continues at coordinate 13,645,452 of JAOUQY010000021.1, forward strand.
TGGTTGACAAGAAACCAGTTTTCCTCTTCAGCATGGCCAATTGGCCAACTGCCACAGACAGCAGCCATCTTGAAAAGCTGGCTTCAGAGCATATTAAAGAGTTGCCCTCAAACTCTTGCTGCCTTTTTACTAGAAGAGTACAACAGAGTACATGGCTCAGAATTCCGTAAGAAGCCTCACATCAGTAGAGATGAATACAATGGCAGCAGGTGCTTCATAAGAAGAGCCTGCTAGCCTGGGTCCTGAAAAATCATTTTGTGGAGCTGAAATCTGGGCTGTTTTTAGGCTTGGGTTGATCTACACTACACTACAGCAGGTCTAGCTCACAGTAGGTAAGCCAGTTCCGGATGGTGCAAATGAAAACCTTTGACTTCCTGAGTGGGTGGAAGCCTAAACAGGTGTCTCTGATACAGCCCTCACATGAATTGACTCACCGTGATTGCGCACAGGCTAGAGAGTGAAAAGTTTTCCCCTTCTCAGCATGAGCTTTTTTTTGTTTAGTAATAGTTACTGTGACAGCAAGGAGGACTCTATAGGCATTTTAAGTACTTGGATGACTTTGATCTATTGTAAGACTCTTAACTGATGGTAAGGAACAGTTAATTTCCAGATGAAATAGGAGAGGTCGATTCTGTATTTATTGAAAGTCTTATAGCTTACAGTTTGCAAAAAAGGAGAGAAAGACAGATATAATATGAAGAAGCGTGGGAGAGAGGAATCAGTAATGAGGCTGGCTGTCCACTGCTCATGCCTCAGTGCATGAGAGCCTGGTAAAGCCTACAGACTCAAGATCATGAGATAGAGATTACTGTAGATTAAATTCCTGAACATATGGATACAGCCATGTCGACTGGGAAATCAGCTTAGTCTCAGACCTAGGCTTGTACTCACTCGCCAAATGCAACACACCAGGCCACAGCATTCTGCTGACCAGCCAGTACGTGTGAGGCAGAATGCGGTTATGTAGGCTTGTCTGAGGTCGTCCCAGTCCACCCTCCCAGACTAATTAGTGCAACATATGTGCATTGCCTTTGAGGAGCCTTCAGGCAGTCTTACCTATCCCACATAAATGCCACATGACTACACATCAACAAAAAAGTACTTCTGGCAGCCATATATAAGCAGCTATGTTCCTGAAAGGAGACAAGAGAAAACAGTGCGAGAAAAGAAGCTTGGCTGTCTTGAAAAAGTATTGGAGTTTTGACGCTATGGAGGAAGCCTCCCATTGATTGATGAAATCCCTGTCTGTAATGGCATCTGCATGTGATAATTCGAAGATATTAAAGGCGCAAACTCTTCTGCTTCACCTGATGCCGTCCAGCTGAGAGCAAAGTGGTCATTATCCCACTGCATTCTGCTATAGCGCTCCCTGTGGTTCAGAACCTAGTCAATTATCTCCTCCACACACGCCGAGCCTGACAGGCATGTTGGCAGGTGTGTCCTTTCCATCACGTTCGGCTCTCTGGTAGAGGATTAGCGGGCCGACTGGGCGTCAACGCGCAACGCTGCTCTGGTAACACTAGCGTCCTGCTCTCACTCGGCCAGCGGACAGAGAAGAACAAAAGATCAAATTGGAAGATGTTTTTGGCCCACAATAATGCATAAACCTAACAGAGTGATGGAATGCCTACTATACATTTCCTAAAGTGCATTAGAAGAGCAACTGGTAGACGTACTTGACAGTAATCTCTGCCTACCAACCTTACAACCTGAATTATATACATCATGTCAGTCCCACTGACTTTTTTTTTCTTTTTCACTTACATATCCTGGTATCAGTAGGCAGCTTTCTATCCTTTCATTTCTGTTGTCAAGATTATTCAGTGCGTCACAATGTGGAAAATGACAACTGTTGTTAATATGTATGGTCATATTTGGCAAGAAAAATGCTACAATCATGTACACGTGTAGTGTCAGGTGACATGATTTGCATCTCTCCTTTTCAGCAAAGCAACTGGAAAACCAAGATGACAGCATAGCTGGTCAATATTTGATGAGGAACTATGGCATATCAAAAGGGCACCTTCTTGTAATTCCATGTAACCAATAAAGCAACTAATCACATACCGTTTTCTATGTTTTCACCATCACTGCATGTTCTCTGTGCAGATAATATTGACAGGAATCTGGCCAATATTAATCAGTGCTACACAGATTCTGTGCATTATGTTATTCTTATCTTTAGCAACTAGTGATGGAAAAGTTAGGGAACCCCAAGTAAATCTAACTTCTAATATTGTTGATGGATATTACCAGAAAATGTTGAAACTTTTTAAAAAAATGCATTTTCTTGTAATTTAATGCATTATAGGGTATATAGTCAAGCTACTATGCTGCATTATCAACAGTATTATTCCCCTGTTGATATATGTTCACTGTGTGCTCCATGTTTGAAAGACATTCATATCAGAAATGGGCTTAGCATTATATATGAATTGTTGGAGTGCTTATGGAGGGAGATAGGGAGGAAAAACTCAGTAAGCCCTTGCTTAATTTTGGTTTCGCACGTAGTACGTGCAGCTGTCTATTCATACGTTTCTAAATCCCGTTATTCATTTTACAGGCTTTGTTTCCTTACAAGCAACTTCAGCATTCAAAAGGCAAAATTTAAGACATTATTCATGAATTGGTATTATCAGAGTTGAAGTTGTAGAAATTTGGTTAAAGCAAAATCATTTTCTCCTCCCGTATGACAAGGAAACTCATTTGAATTGAGAAATAAGAAAGGGAAATTTTTTTTGTTCGCACCATTTTTTTTTCAACTTGGCCGGAGTGCAGTAATTTCATATCTGGTATCTTAGAAGCACCACACAGAGGTTCTTTTACACCTGGCTTCTTAGTGATGCGCTTGATGTCACCGAGCGACTAGCTGAGACATGCCAGCCCTGTGTTTGCTGGGTCTGAATGTACGGTGAGGTACTAAACAAAGGATGATGGAATAAAGAAGAAGTGAATGGTGTTCAATCATCTGGTTTGAAAATGAGGAGAAGAATAAAGAGCATGTTGGGATGGGGTGGAATAATGTTGGTAGAGAGAGAGAGAGAGAGAGAGAGAGAGAGAGAGCGGCACCCGGCTGTATGAGCAGGCTCTCGCAATCAGCATTCATCTGGGATCCCTTCATTCTAATAGAAGGAGAGAGATTGGAGAAAAAGGTCCTCTCCATTTACTGCTCTGAAAACAGTGACAAGATAGTGATAAATCAGGCTATGAGGGACAAGGCTTTGTGTGTGTGTGTGTGTGTGGCAGTAAATACTGTACATGCTGGTTCAGGTGAGAGAGGAGCGATTAATAGTGGGCACGAGTGTCAGGCTATAGAGCCAATGGATGACAAGGACTGACACGCTGATAAGGATTTGATCTATCTGACCCACAGAGCCATGTTTCTTCTCACCTGCTGTGTGATTCATATTCCAGCTGCAGCACCACTGAACAACACGCTCATCCAACAAGATGGGCATTTTTTTTTTCAACAAGGCCAAGCTCTCAAATATTGCAAAGCCTTTTATATATCTCTCTCCTGACAATGGAAGAAAGGAGTAGCAAAACACGCAATACAGCCAAAACACTCAAATGGGACTACTTTCTGTGGTAATGTGCTAGTGTTTTTGCTGAGGAATCCTCCCCCAATCACCCCTCCCTCAACATACACACATGCGCACACACATGCGCGCACACACACATGCTCACACACACACACACACACACATACACACACACACACACACACACACACACACACACACACACACACACAAAAAAAA
>JAOUQY010000021.1:13660796-13675547 GCA_028566355.1 Doras micropoeus
AGGGGCCATCCCCAAACTGTTCCCACAAAGTTGGGAGCATGAAATTGTCCAAAATCTCTTGGTATGCTGAAGCATTATGAGTTCCTTTCACTGGAACTAAGGGGCCGAGTCCAACTCCTGAAAAACAACCCCACACCATAATCCTCCCTACACCAAACTTTATACTTGGCACAATGCAGCCAAGACAAGTACCGTTCTCCTGGCAACCGCCAAACCCAGACTCATCCATCAGATTGCCAAATTGCCAGGAGTGGCATGCTTTATTCTGCTGCATGTGACCCATTGTATTGTACTTGGTGATGTAAGGCTTGGATGCAGCTGCTCGGCCATGGAAACCAATTCCATAAAGCGGTCTATGCATTGTTCTTGAGCTAATCTGAAGGCCACATGAAGTTTGGAGATCTGTAGAGATTGACTCTATGCCTCAGCATCCACTGACCCCACTCTGTCGTTTTATGTGGTCTACCACTTCGTGGCTGAGTTGCTGTTATTCCCAACCACTTCCACTTTGTTATAATACCACTGACAGTTGACTGTGGAATATTTAGTAGCAAGGAAATTTCATGACTGGACTTGTTGCACAGGTGCCATCCTATCATGGTACCACGCTGGAATTCACCGAGCTCCTGAGTGTGACCCATTTTTTCAGAAATGTTTGTAGAAACAGTCTGCATGCCTAGGTGCTTGATTTTCTACACCTGTTGCCATGGAAGTGAATTCAATAATTTGGATGGGGGAGTGAATACTTTTGGCAATATAGTGTATATTTCCACCAATATGCACAGCAGTGATGATCTTCGGCTTTATCTTTGTTTACCTACGACCGAATCACAGCCATGCTGATATTCAGAATGACAGCACTCCCCTGCTTGCTTAGTTATACAATAAAGCTTTGTTGTGTGTGTGCAGACAGTTTTAGGTGTGACATTCTCTGGAAAATTTGTGCACAGTAATCACTGCTTGCAAATGTGGCTGAATGGTGGTTTGGTTGAACGCTAATGTGCAGATGGGGAAAATCAGGCTGAGCCTCTTGGTTAAGCGTGTTTGTGTGTCTATGTGTGTTTACTCAGCCCGTGATGCCTGGCAGATTCACACTTGGGATGCTGATTACCAGAAGGCCGCCTTTATGATCCCCATCTCCGCTTGGCCATCATAGCTTGCAATCATGGCTCCCATAACAATACAGCTCTATATAAAAAAGACTTATTGGAAGCATTTCTGTGTTTGCATGAGTGCAATAAATGCTAAGTGCAATAAATTCCAGAGGATGGTCTTCTCTGTGTGCTGTGTATCACTGCACTGCAGTCGTTGTTTTCCCGCTGGTAATGCAATTGACCTTTAGTGAATTAGCCTTTTCTCTGCCAACGAGCCATCCTTCTCTGTCTGCGCTGTGTACTCCGCAGCAGAAATCAAACAGCGGGAGAAATGGACTTCTATCTTGCAAGTGCTTGTACAGGGCAATTCATCTGTTCAACTTCAAAATCAGTTTACCAGATGGTGTTTATGCCGTTTAAGTCCTCCCCCACCCACTTTTACTTTTCCGTTGAAGGCGGAAATGAATTGTTTGCCAACTCTGCTTATGGGTTTTCATCAATTAAAAAAAAAGTGGCATTTAAATCAGCTCCATTTTTATTAATGAGGGAGAGCAATTCTTTAATGACATTCTGTTGTGCATTTTGGTGTAACCATTGTTTCGGTTGCTATTGTTTCCTTCAACAAACTCTAGTCATCCGGCAAATTGCTTTTTCTACGAGTAGGTTTAGGAATACACTTGTCATTTTTTATGACAGCACAATTGCCAAGGTCATCAGTCAGCCACTGTACTTGTGTCTGTGAGATGAACGGGGTTGAATGAGAACCTCTGTGACTGGGCGTGTCACCCTTTTCATCCTGGCTCTGAACTAGAAATTATGGGTGATAATAACAAGAAAAATTGGAGGGGAAAAACACAAAAGGGTTATAATAAACAAAATGTGAATTCTGAGATCAAATTTACAAAGGTATTTTCAAATAAGGAAAAAAAAAGAAAGAACTCAGGGAAAATCAATAAACATCCATTTCTGAACTGTATTTAGCAAGGGGGAAAAAAATGGCAACACAAATAGCAATGAATGACACTGGCCTCCGTTACTTATGGCGCCCAGCAAAGCCTCTCCATGTAGCCATTTATTTTTTGGTCTAAATGGCAATTTAGTCATCTCTAAATGTCACCTCCTGAAGCTGCAGAGCACTTTAGCCTTCTGTTAGGGCTTTAATAGATTTTTTAAAAGTGCAGTATAGCCCATTCCATTCCTCTCATAGCCAGTTTATCAAAAATGTATTAAATCTCGAAGTGGCCTCTACCTCGGTGGACTGATAAATTCATTTGCTGTTCCTGATCTATACGCATCCCTTGAACGGATAAAAGAAATCAGAGCTTTATGGCGGGGTTTTAGTGGCCAGCTCCTGGTAGTGAAATACACAGGTATAATAGGATACATTCAGAGGTAAAAGCATGAATCGAGCCTCATATAGAAGAATTATAGGCATGTGCTGTGGAAATTCAATCTTACAGAATGAGATTTGTAATTTCATGCAACATGTTGTGACAACGTTGAAAACTGTACCAGAGCACTGCTGAATTCTCAATTCCGACTGGTCAGAAGGTGATGGTTAACTTTTATAAAGCAGCTCGGCATTGACAGTAGTACCAATTTTAGTGCGAAATACTCATTCTGATACACTATAGATCGTTTTTATGGTAACACCTTACACAGGGACATTTATGGCAGATTCTCAACATAATCTAAGACTAATAATAAACAGTTTAAAAGAATGTTTTTTACAAAGAAAAGGCTCCAGTGAAGGTTTCTGTAAGGAGACCTTTATATAACCTTTATAAACGGTGTCTCTACTAATGTCTAATGAAAGGGTTTTGTCTTACTGAAGAGAGAAAACAAGGCTGGTGAGGGAATGACGGTTTATAGCTACTATAAAATAATTACAAGGACTAGCTTGTCTGACAGATGTTATACCATATGGTATAAAAGTGCAGTTAAAAATATTAGGGAAATTGTGATGCAAGAGGAATAAAACACCTCAGGACGTGCTATTATAGAAAAATGATACACTTCGGTCTATTAATGATAATGCATCCCATCATTCTATCATGCATTACTTTGCTATAACAGCACACCGCTTTGTATTTCATTCCTTACATATGTAACAGTTGGTGTCATTTATCCCGGCGATGCCTGCTTGCAGTACTCCTGGATTAGATGAGTCTAAAGCAGGTAGCTTGTTTGGTGCTGGTTGAAGGTGAGTTTGTTACCGCCGAGGACAGGGTGTGTCTAATCAGCATGCGTCACTTGTGCTTTCATTAAGTGCAATCATGCAGCCTAATCAAGCCTGATTCATTTTTATGCTTTTTACAGATTCACTCAAATCATCCGCACAAGTCGGCCCCGAATGTTTGATTGCACTTGTAGCTGAGGGCTGTTCTGCTTCGGCTCAAACGCACACCAAAAAAAAAAAAAAAGGAAAATAGAAAAGAAAAGAAAAAGTGTGCATCTCATCTCCACCATACTGAGATGTGTTCTGTGCTTTTGTGTAATATAAAGAATTGCCCTGAGGAACACTGAAAATGGAGAGCAAAATGATCTAACTTGCTCGCTTCAAATCCATAATTGTTATAGGCAGCAAATCACATCAATGGCTATTTTAGAGTTTGGAGCCAGCAGCAACATTGAAGCTGCTTTCTATTATCAAAAGCGTTATTAGCTCGCCATATTCTTTGAGAACGAGAGCCAAGGAGCGCCAAGGCTAATGATGGTGGCAGGGAGATCACAGAGCTGTTTGTATTACTTAGCGACTCCACAACGGGACACGATATAGGGACTCAGTCGAGTGCAATCGGTGCAGTTAGACCTTGAGTGATCGAAAGAACTTAGTTAATCGCGAAAGCTAGAACGAATAAAACGGCATCGTGTTCCTATTTTTAGTCTGCGGCTTTGTTCTATTGGATTTCGTGCGCTGTGTATACGCAGTAATGACGTTCGTTCGTCTTTTTTACGATCACAGTACAGCCTAATTTCTAATGAACGCAGGAAATTTAGATATTAAGAACAGCAATAACAACATATTTGAAAACAAATCCTGTTAAAAGTAAGTGATGTGCTACAAGTGGATTTAACAAAACAGCTCTGTGTACATCTATGGAGGTCGAGTGCATCGAGTTATTGTAATCTATAATCATTCAAAGGAAATTTATAGCATCTTGTGCCATTAGAATAAACTTCAGGGAGTGCCGTTATACGAAAATAATCAAAGCCAACATGAAACGCAGTTACACTGATTTTTTTTTTCCCCAATAACAACGTCCTGACATGTATTATTCCTTTTATAGCATGGAAATGGAATGTATTATTAACTAGCATGTCACTTTTTACCCATTAATAGGTATAGATTTGGGTTTAGATTATTTAGATCATCTGCCTTCCAAGTCGCTGTGAGTGAGTTGTTACTAAAAAAAAAATCATATTAGAGCGGGTGCCTTAATATAAACCTATGATTTGCCTTGCAGCTGGCAGCTGGCACTATTATCAGAGGTGCTGTTATAAAAAATTAATCAACACCTTCTAACAAATCATAATTGAGAATTCAGAGCTGTGGTATAATTCCTTTTTTTTTCATAATTATTAACATACCAATGTCAACTGAAGATTTGTGCCTGCATTTTTTTTTCTTTTGGGGGGGGGGCAGATGTACTTACATTAGAGACATAGCTCCAGTTCAAATGTGGCGTGTTTGAAGAGGTCTGCATTTGAAAGTAATGGTAGTAATGTTCTAGTAATGGTCATTGAAAAAATATTTTTAAGAAAGCATATCTTTAAAAAAGAAACAAAATATAAGATTGTCCAAATATGATTGTCACTCTGCTTATCTATCAAAGCAACACTATAACTGGATGGAACCGTGTCGGAAAGAAAAAGAGGAACATGAACCTGTTTGTGTGTAACCCTAGCCAGACAGGGCTGTCATTGTCACCCCTCCGGAAACACAAAGGGGTTCTGTAATCCTGGCAGCAGACAGGCCCGGATACAGCACCAGATCCTGATAAGATTAGCCTTCTAAAGGAGCAAGCTGTGCTAAAATTTGAGAGAAACACGATGGCTCTTGGACTTGGCGCTGCAGCAAGGCCAGGACTGGTCTGGCCACAGATGGGAGCAGCAGCCACTCATTATCAGCAAGAGAATCTTATCAGGACTGACTAGCTACCGGCAGTCTTCTCTTTCTCCCCCTTTCTCTCTCTCTCTCGTTCTCCTCACACACATACACATACACACAAAGAGGCTGGTAGGTAGGTAGGCAGGCGGGCGGGCGGTTGGAGGTCATACTGTACCTTGGGTGATACCTGGGAGAGAGGTGGTGGTATACATGGTGGTGGTGGCTGTAGTGGGTATAGGGGTGGTGGTGGTGGGGGCATCTGGATGGGAAAACACAACACACACACACACACACACGCACACACACACACATACACACACACACACAGAAGCAAAAATGAAAACGGGGAAATAACAAAAATGAACCAAAAAAGCAAACTCAACACAATTATGGTATACACTGTCACTCAGCAAAGAATGCAACAAAATCTAAATCGGCATATAAACATAGTATAAAGAAGCAAGTGTAGGTAATCGCTAGTGCATTTGTGGTGATATGTAAAAAAATAAATAAAGGGGGGCGGGCGGCGGCTCATGTGATCCACTCAAGGGTTAACTAGCCTAATGTCTAACTCTGTGACTTGACTGTATGCAGCCATAGATAAAATGGGATGTCTCGTCGCATACCGGTAGCCTAAAAACAGACACACTGTTATATTTAGCTAGGAATATTGTTAGTAATTCTCCTTATATTCACTCACGAACAAGACTAATGTTCCCCCTACTCTTTGTCCTCCATGTTTACTTTCTGGCCTGAGCTATGACCTGATTGTTCATTGAGTGCTTTTGAGTGAAAGGTAAAGTTTTTTTTTTTTTCCCCAATTTTGTCCTTTGCCAATCCTCCAATTAGCTCCAACTGAGTAGACTGCGAAGACTAAAAGACACTTCCTCTGAGAAACATGAAGACAGCCATCTTATGTTTTTGCAAACAGTTCGGCTGAACGCTCAGACGAAAGCGCTGTCTACCATCTTCCACATACATGAGCTCACATATGATTGGCTAGTATTAGTATGATTGACAGGAGAGAGATTATTATCATCATCATCATTATCATCCATATCATAATCATCATCATCATCATAGCTAACTTTGCTCTCTTGGACTCCCAGCCATGGATGTCTGTGGCATTATCACGACTCAAACTTGTGATTTTCCTGAACGCTTGTCACTCGGAATCCCAAAGTTGCAAATGTTTCAACTTTGGAAATAATAAAAAAAAACAAACAAAAAAAACAACTACTGTCAGCAGCCTTTAATAAAAAGTCCTATGAGTGTGAAAGCACCCTAAAACAAGAAGCCAATAAATGCATGGACAATGAAAGGAAAAGGTAATAAAAGAGGATGAGGCAACATGTGAGCATGAGGGTAAAAACTGAAACATGGGAGCCCATACCACCACACACCAAACCATGATGCTGAGGTATCACTGACATGCTCCTCTGGGTTGTACAGGTAGGTTGGTATGATTTGGTACGACTTGGTGCAGGTTAACCCATGGTGCACAGAGCAATCAGGATTTTTCAGCATGTGCGCTAATGAAATGAGTAAAATTCATTAGAGGCAGGTGATGAGGTGGGTGTTAATTTGTCATTTACCATGTACAAAGCTTGGTGATCCCATTCTTGGATGTTATTCTATATTCAACTGATGCATCATTGCAACTAAAATCACCCCCCCAAATAAACAAGGCTCCGTAGTCTGGTGCTGGAAACAAGTTTCTTTGATGTGTGGAGTAATCAGGACAGACAAGCAGGTGACAGTTAATGAAACGAGCAAAATGAAATAACGTGTGGTTGGTTTCTGGTTAGGGGAGGTGTGGATCGTGTGTTCGCCGCTGAGATAACAGGCGAGAAAAGTGACGCGGGCGGCGCCACTGTTTGCCCGGCTCATCCAGACAGATACCACTGTGTTAACATCTGTGCTGAGGAAATTGGCCGGCTGTCTCCCCTCCCAGCTTTGTTGTCCGCGCTCCATCAAAAGAGCTCGGCGGGAGCCCGGGAACACTTCCCTTCGCTAATGATAAAATATCCAGGAGGAGGGAACGCGGCCAGAGATGGCGAGAAACATGCAGAGGGAGAGTAAGTTTCAGAGCTGCCTCCATCACACACATGGCATGCTGCAACCACTCGGAAAATGGCAGCCGCAACCTGTCTTTCAGTACACACCTCACACAGAGCTCAGTCTAGTCCCAAATGAGAAAGTCAAAATTACATTTCCAAAAAAAAAAATGATGCAATAGCATCATATATTTGCACTACAGGTTATGTAACCACTTGTCTAGCACTACAAAGGGCAATTATATATAAATGGAGAGTTATGTGATGGTTTTACAGTACTTCTGGCTATATGTGGTTCTTTTATAAGCCAATAAAAAGCTTTTCTGAATCACAGGTTATTAGAGGTTCAATTGATTTCTGTCTCAAGCTACAGTGATTCAATCAACCACCTGTAGAGCTGCTTTAATTTGGTTTTACAAAAGACAGCACAGCCTGTGAGGTGAGTGATTGACACTCGGCAAATGCAGGAGTTCTCAAAGTTTTTGCTGCCAGGGACCCCTTTTAGATGTAAAACGATTAAAGGACCCCCTCATAAGAGAGTTATTTAAATGGGTACAATAATATAATGGCTGTAATGGCCGTAGAGTCACAGAGATTTTTGTTCCTGAACTTTCCAATCACAGAACACATTATTTAAATTACGATTGCCATTTTATAAGGCTAATATTTCAGAGCTACTATACAACACCTTTGGGAATAGTGGGTTGTGATTTTCATATCTGTAACCAAATTGTAAAAAAAAAAAAAAAGCAAACAAAAAAAATTCATGAACCCTCTTACGGACCCACATTGAGAAGCATGGCTCTAAAGTAATTAATCTTTACTGCTAACATTTAAAAACCTGCAAAATAAACTCCCATTCTTAATTTCTGTGCACCTTTATTTAGTAAGCACATTTCAGCTTGTTGTGTCCCAATCAAAAACTAATTCAGATTTTCCTTTTGGATCTTCTGTGCTTTTTTTCCTGGGAAACACTGACTGTTGTCATTCAACGTTCAACATTTCTCTCAGTGACAATGATATTATGGAATGAAAATCCATCCAATATTACTGTTGTCTTGTCTAGTTTGAGTGCACTGCCCTACTTATTTACTGTATGTTTCCAGACATGTTTGGCAGACATCCTTATCCAAAGTGTCTTACATTTATCTCATTTATATAGCTGAGCAGGTGAGTGTTAAGGGCCTTGCTCAGGGGCCCAGCAGTGCAGCTTGGTGGTGCTGGGATTTGAACTCATGACCATCTGATTAGTAACCCAATGTTTTAACCGCTGATCTACCACTTCTTCTTTTTGCACTGTATTTAGTTCTGTGTACTGTGCTTCTGTACTGTATATCACAACATGGTCCTAAAGAAACAACTAGTCATTTCACTTGAGTGTATCAAAGCTATAAAGCAGAATAGCCATAAAGCCTACTTACTAGAGCTCTTGGGACATAACGGTTCCAATTCATATGGGCTACCGCTGTTTTTTTCCTCACATTCTCAGAAAAGGACAACAGCAAATTACGGACCATTATATCTTATGAATAGACTGATATTTTAAGCCTAAAAAAGAGCACATGTCCAGAAAAAGAGGTCACTCTAGGTTGCTAATTGTCCCCATCTACACCGATTCCATTAGCCACCTGTAACACCACATGAGTTTTTCTCAAACTCTGTGGGGGTATTCTTTTATTTTTAACTTTATTACAACAGCTGATGTCACAGGTTTTATGGAGTGAACATGTGACATTTATATTTTCCACAGCGAAAGGAGCAACAAGATCCTCACCTCCACACTGTTCGTGTCAATCAACAGGAATAAACAAGCCCTGATCGGCATGGCCACAAAACCAGTTGGATTTTGACACTAATGAGCTATCATATGAGCAGCAGGTAAGTTTCAATTAGAGATTAATTACTGTGCCTTCAGTATAACAAATTGTGTGCTTAGTTCACTTCTGTTATTAGGAATTCATTAGAAAAATGTTTTCAGGAACGAACCGGTTAGGACCGACTGCTGTATTGCCACTATGATAAAAAAAAAAAAAAGACAGTGTTTCTGGGAAACACTGACTGTTGTCATTCAACATTTAACATTTCTCTCAGTGACAATGATATTATGGACTTTACTATTAAAAATCCATCCAACATTACTGTTGTCTTGTCTAGTTTGAGTGCACTGCCCTACTTATTTACTGTATGTTTCCAGACATGTTTGGCAGACATCCTTATCCAAAGTGACTTACATTTATCTCATTTATATAGCTGAGCAGGTGAGTGTTAAGGGCCTTGCTCAGAGGCCAAGCAGTGCAGCTTGGTGGTGCTGGGATTTGAACTCATGACCATCTGATTAGTAGCCCAATGTTTCAACCACCGATCCTCCTCTTCCTCAGACGTCTTGTCTTTCTTAATTATAATATATAAAAAGCAAAAAAAAAGTAACATCATGTAACTAGCAACTCTTTTTAACTTCAAAAGTTTACTTTACCTTGTATAAATATCCACGCTCTGTTAGTTCAGTCAACTCTAAATAACGAAATTCCTGTCTGCTTGGCTGGGTAATTAATCACCAGTGCTTCTTTCTGTTGAGGTTATCTACATATATTTATACATTAAACAGCAACAGGTGGATCAGAGAGTAGTATCCAAAGCTAAATGAATTTTAAAGAACTTAAGAACAAAGCTAGATCAGATACATATTAAATTACCCAAGCAGCATGCCTCACTGGCTCTATTTTCATTGGCTGCCATGCTTAACCAATTACAGTCATTCCTGTCACGGGGAAAGGTTTGGGAAAGAAAAAAAAAATCCTGACTGACAGACACACGGGAGCTGACTGAATAGGTAGAGTATGCTGTGCTATGAGCTTAAGACCAATCTTAACCTCAGTGGTGGGCCAACTTAATTGGCTCTATCCTGTTATGAACTGTGAATGCCTAGCAGATGTTTGGGATTAATGGTGTCAGCAGCTCATTAAAAATATTACAGTCAAAAAAAAAAGTACCTCTACTCCATGTTCCTCATTGGGGTCTTCTACAAAAAAATATTAACCATGCCTCTTTTAAGAGAACACACTAATGTTGGAGTCAATCAATAAGTTTAGGGGCTTCTTGCCTTTTAAACAGCAGGCGCACTCCTGCCGTGTCACGCTTGTGTGGGTTTATCATAGCGCATTATGAATCATCTCAGCAGGCTGAGATGTAAGGTGTGTGGAGCAGGCTCATTAAACCTGGGCCACAGCAAAACACTGCCAGTTAAGCCAATTCCCCAGACGTGTGCATACGGGAAGGCGAGCTCATCATACGGCGTTTTAGAGTCCCTCCCTCAATCCCAGTTCTCTCTGCCTTCCCAGAGGACCACTTGCTAAAAGGGTGCATCTTCTCCCTGCGATTGGGCATGCATAAACAGCGGGGAAGCCGAGAGCCACGGGGCACCATCAGTGCTATTTTCTGGTGCACGGGGATGCTGAATGGCCATTCAGGAACATTATGCAAAAACAGGAAGTGCATGCGCAAGTAAAAGAGTGATCAACACCTCAGTTATGTTGATTTGCCCAACAACCACCTTCTATCTTGGGCTTTGTTTGTTTGTCCCAGGATGGGTTTTGTTTGTGTGTAAAGAGCAGAACCTAATCCAAACAAATATTGCAGTGGTTCTGATGCTCTGAGGGTATAAACACAGGGATACCTCTGCATCTCCTCCTCTGTCTGTCATGTGCCTTAGAAAAAAAAAAAGGGAAAAAAAAATACAACCTATTTGGATCCGTTGGCTTTCCGGTGGCAGAGACAGATAGAGGCATATGCAGACAAATTCATCCCATCTGTTTTTGGCAAAATAGAGAAACGTTCCATCAATAAGTGCCAGACATAGCACACTTTACTCAGTATAGGGAGTAAATTCGATTAGCTCTGTGCATTTTTCTTGCCGTTTTTTTTGGGATCGATGGCTGAGGCAGATGTTGAGCGAATGGCGTAAAATAACACCACAGTCAAATCCGGCATTGACAAGAATCCTGGAGTGATTGACTTCAATTAGCACCTAATGAAGGAAGGGCTGGGGGAGTCCGCCCCCATTAATGATCCCAGCAAATAGAGTGAGATGAATGTGCTGCAGAGATACTCCTCTGCCTGGGAGATGTGGAGACAGAGAGAGGTGAGGGAGGGTAGGACCAAGCCAATGGGTGCATCACAAAACCCCCCAGCACCTGCCCAATCTGCTGGCTATATACCCTGACAAGATACTGATGAGTCCCCTCTGGCCTATTAAGCGATGACTTTATGACAAGGCTAATGATGAAAAAGAAGTGCATGCAGCATCTCGGACCAATTTTGTGACAATCAAGACCGGGTGTACACGTTAATGAGAGTCTTTACAGGTAGGTTGCATCAGTGGGTCAGCTGGAGGCATTCGAGTGAGTCTGGCCGTGTAGTCATCATTCTGCTCATGTTTTTTGCAAACAGATATCCAGTCTGGGCTCTGCTAACGGGACGGCGTGTTTACCGGAGGATAACAATTGACATGAGAATCCAGCATGGTGCAGATGTCTGCTTCCTCCTTTCCAACGAGGGCTTATCACACCCAGGGTGGATGTTTCGACACTCATTGAAAGGATCCTCAATTGCACGCCGAACAGGAAGACACGACTACACGGTGTCACCCATCATAATGAATCCAATTCAGGAGCACAGGAAATCACTTGAACTCCTGATAATGTCAAACAGCCTTGGTTAGCAGCTACCAATCCACTGGTTCATTGTTACTAAGGTTCAGCTCCATTGACATGCACGTAATTTGCCATGCATTGCCATTTCTGACACTTCCGGGAGCGTTTTTACATTACCGAGTCTGATACTTGCGCATTTGCATTTCCAGCTGGGTGATTTCTTGAGAGGCAAACTACCGAAGCCATGTTTGACAGCAGCCGAGATGTATCGAAGAAATCTGACTTTTAAATGCGTGTGTCACGACTGCAACAAATTGCGAGGGAAATATCCGAGGCTCAAATGTAATGAAAGTGAGCGAGGCTGTAAGAATGGAGGGAGAGTGTCGAGCAGGGGGGAATTTACAGCTTCATTATAATGACACGGTGATGGGATTTGGCCCGCAATGGCAGGACTGCAGATCTTGTGTTTTTCTTTTTCCTCTCTCTCTCTTTTTTTTTTTTTCCAGAGCAGATTATGAAGATTGCTCGACTGAGCCCGGCTGCTTGGGAGTTACGTGTACTTCTGGGAGAAGTGTTCTCGCCTGCTTCGAATTAGACGTTGAGTATGCGGGACAATTAGCTCTCTTAAGTATTCTGTGGCTTGTTGCGAAACGAGGAGTGTTATCAATCACGGCTTTTTGTCTCCGTCACGAGAGACGATCAGCGCTGGCTTTGTGGCTGGGGAAATGTGGCTTGTGCTGTGACGAATATCTTTTTATGCACCCTGGCATTTACGGAGACATATGGAGCTCTTCGCTGGAAAGAGCCTGAGCCAGGACTGTATTATAAGCTGTAATCCACAACAACACTGCAAAACCCATTCTCTCTGGAGTTAGGCTGCGTCTCATGCGCGTGCAGTGATCGATTTCTCGCAGGCGGCAGCACGATGACAGAGGAAAGCACTCTAAGCACTAGCGGAAGTGTTACGGAGAGGGAACGAGAAGGAGGGTGCAATAAAAAGGGGCTGGGGCTGTAGAGGCGAAAGCTAGTCTCTATTAGGTTAACGGTGTGCCGTAAACTGGTTACAGCCCTGTATGCTGCCTCTCATTCCCCTGCAAGGCTCTTCTAGCACTGGGGCTCTGGAAATGTGTCTCAAGGAATGTCGTTTTTTTTTGCCCATAACCTCTTTAGTGCCAGCCCTCCTCTGAGCGTTCTTCATCACTTAGCTTCCGATAGCCGCATTAGAGAACATGACTGCTGCAGTACATCTGTTCTGGCTATGAGCAAGGGCCTGAAATCCTGCACAGAGCTGATGGCTCAGCCCATTTCATTTGTCGCTTTCAAGAAGAAGTCATTCATAAATTAGTAGTAACGTTACAGAGACCTTCCAATTATAAACCTGTGAAGGTATTCTTGGTGTTGGTCACTGCAGCAGCACAGAGAGACAGAGAGGCAGAGAGACAGAGAGAAGACAGATTCTTGTACTCTTATTCCCAGCTGACATGCATGGTTCTAATGGAATAACTACTGCATTTCCTTTTCCACATGAAAACCTTGAAATGTGTATTAAAACACTATTAAGATGGTTTCTATAAGATCATGCTTCAATGCTTCAACAATTACAGTTCTGGTATGCTATTTAATGCATGCACTGGATGTGTGAAAATGTGCCTTGAGCTTGACAACTTGCTAAACAGCCATTTTGTCACACTTGTTCTCTCACTTCATATTACAAAAGCCTCTAATTGCGGCATTCTTTAACCGAATTTTGGACTACTTCAGATACTTGAGGTGACTTTTCCGACCACGCCAGTGGCGCTCAGAAAGTGACAAGACCGCTGTTTGTAATAAGCAGATGTCACTGCGTTAAAAACTAAGGAGAATAATTATAAGACTATGAAGCGTGCAGATGTCATTGGTGCCTGTCTTTATGAGCACATGTGCAGCGCTTGTAA
This sequence comes from Doras micropoeus, assembly GCA_028566355.1. NCBI lineage: Eukaryota > Metazoa > Chordata > Actinopteri > Siluriformes > Doradidae > Doras > Doras micropoeus. Next base: position 13,674,642 of record JAOUQY010000021.1, read on the forward strand.
AATACTGGAGGGTGTCAGAGCGCTCTGTTAACACACTGTGTTCAGGTGGGAGGCTGTGCGGGGTTGTCAGAGCAACATGACGCAAGATTAAGCGCTGACAGCCCGGTCCCAGCTTCCAGGCTCCACACTCCATTTGCAATTCTAATACTAGGACAAGATATGCTGCTGAATTACAGTAGACACTTAAAAAGTGGCGGCAGACATCAAAGCCATCAAGCGGCCAGACGGGGCTCCGTAGGCCCACGCTGCTTTTAATAAGGCTGTTGATCTCACCTCAGTCTGGGTGAGAGGTGCGCGTGGTGTGTAACTCCCCCTGTCCTCTTCTACAGGCTGGGCGCTTGTGAATTCTCCACCTGCAATGACTGCCAAGCTTCTCGTGGGGGAGAAGTGCGAAAAGCCTGGCAGCTTCGCACAGCATTCTAGGCAAAGGATTTGGAACACACCTACTAAAACTAGATATCTGAGTTTACTACTCAGACAGCATAGGAACTAAAGCCTAAAGCCTACCACACAAATTATTGAAACTTTTGGGTATCTGGATCATTGACCTGCTGGGGGACCAGCTCAAGGGCACCAACTGTACCCGAAGGCGGGGCTTGCAGCACTGCTTGACGGAGATCGGTTAAGCATGACGTGAATAAAATAAATATAAAAATGAAACCTCACAGAATGGTGCTGTGTTTGTGCCATCACAAAGTAACACTGCTCTATTTTATAAGCCAAACTGGTCAGGAGGTGTTGATTTATCTTCTATAACAGCAACTCTGGCAACAGTGCTGGCTGTAGAGCAAATCACAGGGATATATTAATGTCCTTATTTTTAATATGTTAATATACAGGGGTTAGACAATGAAACTGAAACACCTGTCATTTTAGACCACAATAATTTATTAGTATGGTGTAGGG
>JAOUQY010000021.1:13803772-13815659 GCA_028566355.1 Doras micropoeus
GGTCCAATTTAGCCATGAAACCTCCCACACTAAAATGACAGGTGTTTCAGTTTCATTGTCTAACCCCTGTATATAATTCTAAGAATAAACTGTTTATTAAAATGTGTCATGCGATTTAACAAAAAAATGGAATACATTAAATATCTGTTTTTTTTAACAGCTTTTAGGTGACACTTTTAAGAAAACTAACTATAAAAGCAGTGTTCTTTATTGAGAAAAGTAGCAGCATTTTCTGTAATTTACATGGCATAAGAGTACAGTTAACCTACATTTAAAGAAAGAAAATACTTTGATTTTTACAGTTATGTATTTAAATGAAAAAAAAATTGCAACACATTTACTAACAGTTAAAACATAGGCTTTTGTAATGTAAAAGTAAATATTTTTTGTTTGTTTTATTTAAATATATTTACATTATACTTTATTTATATAAGTAAAGTGGCCTTAGATTTATGGTACTTTTTATAATGACAAGAACAGGTAAGAACATGGTGGGTTCAAGCCCCAGAAAAGACATGATGCAACTGAAGCGCCACTGAGTAAAGCACCTGACCCCCAACTGCCTCCAGTGGTTTCACATTGCTTAATTTTTCTTTTTTTGTTTGATTGTTTTTTTTAGATGCTAACTATGGTAGATCATTCTATGAATGAAGTCCTATAAATGTCAGATGGAAGAGAAAGAAATAAAAGGATGTATCCAGCTGCTCCAAATATTCTTTCAGTCTAAAAACCCATTGTTAAAAACCTGTATTTGGAACAGGGAACTGCCAAAGAGGCATGAGACCTTTCAAGTAAGCATCATTGCCTGCTTAGTATTCATAATAAAGTAGCCTCAAAACAAACTGCAGCCTCACTGCTGAAACTGTGTTCAAATCAAGAGAAGGGAACATCGCTGAAGGCGCAATGCTCACCAGTGGGTCTTACGACACGATTAGATGCCACTGTGCTTGTTGAATGCTAGATGTTGGTCCAGAGTACCCTCAGGCAAACTGTCTCCACGTCAGCCCTTTGGCAGCAGTAGCGTTCGCCTGTTATCCTCACAGAGCTGATCACTTGAGAGCGCATCGGAACATCTCTAGTCAGAAAACTGTCTAGTCATGCTTTGCCTACACCATTACTGTTCGTAGAGCTACGCTAAACAACGTACCCTTGGTCCTTAATGCTGAACTATGTAAGATGACTATATTCACTTTTCTGGATAACTTATGTACATCATTGAGGGTACAACCCCAAAGACAAGCATGTGTACCCTGCAAGGTAGCACTGAGTATCTTTTCTGTGAACGGATGATATGTAGGATGTAGTGCCGGTGTGGGTGCAGGTTTTCCTTCCAGTCAAGCAGGAACCACACCTCATTCCACCTGTTTTTAATCAATGGATCCAATCAATGGATCTTGACTCTCAGCAGTGTGTGCTTTCTGCTTGGTTGGAAAGAAAACCTGCACCCACGCCGGCCCTTTTTGGATAACACTGGACAACAGTGATGTAGTTAATCAGTGGTTAAGGCTGTGTCCTGCTCTTCTGAAGGTTGTGAGTTCGAATCTCAGCACTGCCAATCTGCCACTGTTGGCTTCCTGAGCAAGTCCTTCAACTCCTTGCAAAGTTGTAAAGAGCTTTTCAAATGCAAGTATAGTGCATTTATCCAAAGCTTCTTGGATACCTCAGACAAGGTAAGTGCACGTTTGCAGAACATCACTGGTCCAGAGACTGTGCAAGACCATGGGTGCTTATGCTGTCATGGAAAAGGTACCCCACTGGGACCCCAAGCTACAATCAATGCAAAGGCACATCCATGGTTCTCAAGGTCCAATTACACTGGAGTTCTAAAAGCACACTACATTCATTTTCCCAGGCAAGTAAAGGTACCAAAGATACCATTTCATTGGCAAGCATTTCTGTACTAGGAGGTGCTATTTAACTACCATGCTTCTGCTAAACTTGTGACTCAGACATGTTGGAAAAGGGCAAGAAACTTCCTCTGTGCTTCAAATTGTTCCATATTTGGTTTCAAGAAAAGTTGTGCACAAACAATCACTAGGTCACAGAGAGGCTATTATTGGAGGAACACAAATTACTGTTATGCTGCACATTCATAATTAAGGAAAATTCTGTATTTTCTCCACAATGGCTGCGACGACCTCTCACAGCGACCAGCTCCAACTTTTATACAATGTTCCCTGGATGTGAGGCATAAGAAATGATTGTAATGTGCTACTTTTGGAACCTCCTGTCTGCAATTCACAACACTCAGCTCTCAGGGAACCTGAGAGGTGTTGATTATGCGAACCTGAGAGCAGCATGGAGCTGATTAGAAGTAAGGGAAACCTTTGTGCTCCAAGCTCTCCCACGGCGACCTGGATCATGGTCTCACACCCACCACTGCCAGCGTCTTGTGGCCTCCTGACCCCTCCCACACTCTTAACGTGTCAGTCAAACTTTGGCCGCAACAACATGGAGCCGGAAAGCGGAGACTGTTGTGGGCAGGTGCCATTCACAGTAGGGGAAACTTATCTAAGGCTGGCAGCTTGTACAGGTGACGTGACATGCTCTGCCACCACATCTACGCCTCATTTCCTCTACGCCAGTTTTCGCCACTTACTTGTCAGTAATCGCAAGAGTCAGACTGTCAGCAAAGCCAACTGCCACTGGATTCCTGAAAGGTGTGCAGTGATTTCTTCACGTACAGAATAGCTTCAATAAGGTGTGAAATGATTATTTACACATCCTGGCATATCATCATCCCCCCCTCCCCATGCATCTGGACAACAACAAAAAAAATCTCATTCAATCGAGACACGAAATTAAATTACACACTGAATAGAATGTGTTGCCATTGCATTTCTATTTCACGGAATGTATAGACCTTTCACAAGGAGATGGGTTGCCAGGGGCAGCATTGACAGTCAATTAATTTGTGCAGATATGAAAAAAGGGAGGAAAAAAGCTGCATGCTCTCTTTTAATGCGTTCCTCATAGCAGCAAATGATCCCGAAATTCTAAATTTCTTTATGGGTGGCTAATCCGTGCCACCGAATGCGCCTGGGAGATGCTTTCCAGCCCCTGATTGATGCTTGTACTCTTTGCTTTTCACAAGCAATGACAAACTCGCTATTTCAGTGCATTAGGAGCCTCTCGTCACAAAACATTCCCCGTCTGCAGCAACGCTCTCTGCCTTTTTTTATTAATATTCCATAATCCGACAGCGAGATAAAAGGGCTCAGGTGTGCGTAAATACGGCTAGATTAAGGCCGAGTCAGAGACGGTGCCCTCATCTTACATCCACGCCTCACATAATGTAGAGCTTCTGATAAATACACTATCAGCAGAATGGGGAATGTCCATGGCAGGGCTGAATGCACAATCAATTCTGTTCAGTCCTCCCTCCTTCTTCTTCTCTCGCTGTGTCTGTCTTGACTGGGTCGGCCTTAAACTAAAGCTCAGATCTTCTGCTTTCTCCTGCAAGTTGCAGTGCAGGTTTGACACAGAGATTGATAGCTCCTTCCATGGCTAAGTGATCTCCTCGGTTGCTTTCCTGGACATTCAGGTTGGCCTACACAACTCCACCAGGATGCTGTCAGACAAAAGCCTAGTCTCATTTTTAACACTTTTTTAAAGGGTATGTGTTTTTTTCAGCATACTGCACTAATATTTAAGTTCATACCACATCACTGTTGAATTCTTGATTCTGATTGGTCAGAAGGTGTATATTAATGTGCTCATTTGAATACGTTAATACTTTTTATAGTAACAGTGTATTCGCAAGGTGAAGGTGTTGTATGGCATGTTAATGAATTTAAAATGTTCATTTATGGATTGTATGTTATTGGAAGAGGAAACAAGAGGAAAGATTTCTGCTATGGGGAAGTCAGAGGACACAATGCTTTGTGGTTTCTCTGTAACAAGCTGTATATTTTTGTCTTATTATAACAGGAACTAACTTGGGGCAGTAGTAGTTCAGTAGGTTAGGACTCTGGTCTGCTGATCAGAAGCTTGAGCCTTGGCACAGACGGAATGCCACCATTGGGCTCCTGAGCCTCTGCTCAACCAACTGGGGGTGCAGTGCACTAGTAGTGCTGGTCCCAAGTCTGTTAAGCCTGTGTCAGAAAGGGCATTTAGCATAAAACCTGAGCCAGCTGAAAATGTGGATTTGATGTGCTACAGCAACCCCAAGAATGGGAGCAGATGAAAACAGAAGAAGAAAAAAAATTAGCTAAAGTTGCAGGACAAATAGCTTATTATCATTATTATTATTATTATTATTATATTTTCCTATTATAGGGGTGGTAGCAGGAAGTCACAGCAACATACCAACTCGTCATGATTATTTTCCCCTTAAGAACACATCCCCATGTGTTTCAACTCGCATATTAATTTCAGTTGTGTATACTGGTGATGTGATAATAGCTGACATTGTGACTATCGGGTGTCAGGGGCTATCACTTGGGGAATGCTGGGTTGAGTCACACTAGACATTTAAGCCCTATTAAAGCTCTATTCCAAGCCGTTCCACAGGTTCGTGTTGCACTCGAACGTTTGAAAGCACAAAGCTCTGATTTTTTTAAAACTAATTAATTTTCACTGAGGACATCAACAAGACAAATCTGGCTCCCTTAGAGAGTTTAAATTACCATAATCTGCATCACATTTTAGAACAGAAGCATGCTACTTTCTCATTTGCAGTGTATTCCATAAGCGGGTTCTGTTCAAGGTTTAGGATGACAGCTTTCAGCTCTTTTTTTTTCTCATTTACAAGGGAGGTTATACACATGTCCTGTCTCTGCTTCTGTCACTGCATCCCTTAAATTATACACATCAAGGTTAAAAGGAAAAGGGTTCAAATATCAGCATACCCTTCGAGTGAGGTCTCAGCACCCTACTTATTAGGATCCCGGATGGTAATGGTAAAATTAAAACATAAATAATTGATTCATAAATAATTATTCCATTAATGAGACCAGAGGTCTTCTCTTAGCCTTATTTTACTGTAGCAGTACATTATTATATAGTGTTCAGACTATGGAGCAGTTTTATTACACAAGGGCAGAAAAAAATCAGCCACTGCAGTTCCCCTAAACAGCAGACTAAAGAGGTGTCTCAGACTGTTCAATAAATGTAAAGCAGACAGCTGATCCTATTTAAGCACTTCACCTCCTTACTTTACACACAGTGACAAGGAAGCGCCTCCAGCATTTGAGATACTGTCAGTAAAGGAGTACTTCAGTTTCATATCCCCAACTCGCTGTGTTCAGAGCATGTCAAATGGCACTTTTCAGTGTCTTAACAGCTGAGACTAAGCCACATTCAATTCACTCGTCAGACAGACCTGATATGAAGATATTGCGTGTTCTCTCATATACTCTGCGTAAATACATACCATCATCATATGAGGACAGATATTATTATGGTATTATTATTCATGTCATGTTTGAAGAGCAATTTCCCTGGTTATCAGATGCTACCAAATAAGGAATAATACATGATGAACCATGCTGTTTTAAAAAAATAATCCACGCTTTGGTGTTGTGATATAGCCATGACATGAAACTATTTTTGAAAAGCAGAAGCAGCCTGACAACAATTTGCCAAAAATGTTATAAATCCTTTGCCATTTATTTATGAATGACCCAACACTTTTGTTAAATATAATTTTATATTTTTTAATATAATTTTATATTATATTTTATTAAATATAATACAATTAATCATAGTTACTTTTAATGTTTATGGTTATAAAAAACAAACAATCCAAAAAAAGAAAAGAAAAAACAAAAAACAAACAAACAAAAACAAAACAATGCAGCTTACTGACTATCCCAAGGCACTGGAGACATCATCTATTAATTTTAAATGTTAAACACCTCATAACAGAAAGCTTCACCTCATCAACAAGACAACAAGCAACATCGTTTTTTAATCCGTTTATAATTAGTCTTTATTGATTATGTGGAGAAATACCTGTTATGCTTGTTACTATAGAAACAATAACATATTAGGACTAGTGCATTAAAACAAAGCACTAAAATACTAAAATTAATATGCCAAATCACTTGGTATAAACAGCGAGAATGCAAACAACATACAGTCGGAGTCTCAGGAGGACATGAAGTAAATGAATTGGCAGTCTAATTATCAAGTTACATAAGGAACAAATAATGTCAGGGCAAATAATCAACGACTGGGTAGTGTGACCAGGAAGACAATCAGCATCCCTGCATTAATGTAACTGTGCTGCTGTGGCTGTGCTTCATTAAGAAGATTACATTTCATTTATCCTGATAACTCATGCAGTTTCAAAAGCAGCAGTTCCTCCCTGTCACACTGCCTTTTACACACAGCTGAGAATCAAACACATGTCTCACCATTCACAAGTACACTGCAAGAGTACGGGCTTTCCTATATATCTCAGGAGACGGCTCTTGACGAAGAACCCAGTCATTTCCCAATGACACATGATTAACACCCAGTGTTCACTGTATCATTTACCAGCATTAACTCCGCCCACTTTACGCTGAAAGCTTAGAAATTCTGGAATAGTTGTATGAAGTGGAAAGTCACCAATTATTCAAGAATATTATGTCCACATGACCAACATTAACCTCATTACAAAGCAATTAGAACACATTAGGATCCCTGGGACATTAAACATTCCACTTTTATCCAATTAATGCCTTCAAACGGCATCCTAAGAGGGTTTAGTCTTATTAAACTTTACAAAACTAATCAATGTGTTGTTTTCTGTGCTGCGTGCTGACACGTATCAAGTCTTTGCTTTATCACATTAACATTTTTTCCTGCATATACACTATATAGGTGGGTGACAAATTAGAGGAAAAAAAAAAACCAACGACCTAAAGTGCCTTTGGTTCTGGGCCGCAACAAGCTGCCACAACAGCTTCAGCGAACCTTGACACAGATTGTACAAGTCTCTGGAACTGTTCTAGGAAGACGTACACCGTTCTTCAAAGCGGTTTTCCTCAAATTGGTGCATTGTTGATGGTGATGGAGAGTGCTTACAGACTCCCATAGGTCTTTGATTGAATTAAGATGTGGTAAAGTCCATAGCATGTTATTTACATCATTTTCATCATCATCATCATCTCATCAAACCATTCAGTAAGGTCTCAAGGCCTATAATTGGGGTGCAGTCAACCCACAAGGAACTCCTAGCAGGACAGAAATATTTCATCATAGCATTAATACTTTGTATTGATTGTAAATGATCCTTCGCTCCCAGTGGACGCATGTGAAAACATGCCAGCAAAAAAAACCCCAACAGCATAACATAGCCACTGCTTTTCCTTTAATTTGTCACACACCTGTAAGTCCAAAAGTATACTGATACCTGATCATCACACCTATCTGTAGGTCTTGGCCAAACTGCTACCACAAAATTGTAAGCACACGATTGTATAGAATATCCTTTCATTGGTACTAAGGGGCTCAAACCTGTTTAAGCATGACAATGCCACTGTGGTTTGCCAAGGTTGAAGTGGAAAAACTCGAGAGGCCTGCACAGAGCCCTGACCTCAACCCCACTGAACACCTCTGGGATGAAATGGAACACCAGCTGTGCCTCAGTGCCTGACCTCACCAATGCTCATGTGGCTGAAAGAGCACTAGTCATGATAGCCATGCTCCAAAGTCTGTCAGAAAGCCTGTCCAGAAGAATGCAGGTTATTATCAGAGCAATTGGGAAGGGAGGGTTGGGTATTACAGGGTTACTGTTACCACCACCAAAGTGTTTTATTCTTCTTACACCACAACACAGAGCCAAAAGTTACAGCTTTAAGCAGTAACTTAAACTTTAACTGGAGACTCCTCCCAAAAAAAGAAAACCTCTCACGTTCACTATGTTTATGTAGTGTTAGAGTATTAGTTCTCTAAAACCTACTAGAGTAGTATGAAATGGGGTTGGAAACAAATCAAATTTGAACCCAAACAAAATATGGAAGAAATGACAGAACCCAGAGCGAACGTTCAGCTGCCATCGTGTTCGGACAACCATTTCCGGCTTTAACCTCATGTTCAAGGGGTCTCCTAAACCTCAAGCGCTATTTCAACATCAGGACTGTTTTTTTCCCCCCAAAGCACACTGTGATTAAGATTTGGTCAGACAGGGCAGCACTTAATCTGAGATCTACACTCTTTATTACCAGATCCTTTGTGAACAGAGGCCACTACTCCAGCAGTGCAGGTTTGCTATCTTAAATCGGACTTTTATTCTACCTGAGAGACACGGAGTTGCCGGTTTATTAGGTGCTCGAAAAGGTGCACTTAATAAACTGGCAGCTCAGTATAAGAGATATAATATTCAATTTATAGTAAATATTGTTGCACTGCTGAGATTAGATGCTTCCAGCTGGGAAAATGCATTCAGGTGCCATTTCTGCTCACAATAACTACTCCAAAATAAATAAATAAATAAATAAATAAATAAATAAACCATCATATTACTTTGCTGCAATTTTACAGCAGCATGAAGTTTCCCCTAAGAACAAATGGAACAGACCACAAAGCATGTTGTACAATGTGTGTGTATATGTATATACGCACACGCACACACACACACACACACACACATATATATATATATGGTTACACATTCATGCGCAAAGCAGAGTTTAAAAGCAGAGTCACTAACACAATCATGCCTTATTCATTGCTTTATTATAACTCAGACCTTATTAGCATTCTCATATGTAACCAAACAGCTCATTATGAACACAGGAAGCAGCACAGTATCAGTTCCCCACTGCAGGAAATAACAGCTTCCCCTGCTAGGAGCCTGAACTTAAGTGTATCTTTTCATATTTGTTTTAATATTTCAGCACACTTTAATGAAAAATTCTAGCTAAGGCCAGTTCTTCAACCACATTCAGCCTCACAATGAGCTGAACTTCACTGTTGTTACCCAGAAACACAGTTCTTCCTGTAAAGCTCTATACAACACAACGTGATTGAGAATCCATACGGATTTCAGACAGAAATCTGTGGAACATTTTGTCCTTGTATCATATTTCTTTATCATATTACTTATGTTGTTCTTGAACAACAACGGGCCTCATTTATTCAGCTGGATATGAATGCTTTTATATTTACCTTTACATTTATGGCATTTAGCATAGACGCATACGAAGACTAACTAATATACATGTCACCTGATCAACTCAGATTATGCTGTCAAGTTCAAATTGCTTTCTTATTTCAAATATACGAAATGGCTTGTTCCATATCAGCGGAATTTAAAAAATGGGTGTTTTTTTGTAAGGAGACATTTATTTAACCTTTATGAAAGGAATCTCCAGGGTCAGTGCTTTGTAACAGTCAACGCTAAAACTGTAACTTTAAGGTTTCTGACATGGGAAAGACTTTGCGCTTTGCGGTTTCTCTGTAACACGGCGAACAGTCTGCAGTCTTTGTTTTATTATCAAAAGAATGCCTGGTGACGGAACAACGGTTTATACCTAGCTGATATAATTAAGTAATATGAGATAATGCTTTTATAGGACAGTTCCATAAATAAACAATTAATACTACACCAGTGACATTGTCATTATTGATATTTCAATATGGCCAAATGTTCTGATTATTTTTGTCTCTTTTAAAATTTTTTTTTTACTTTGTGGCATGCCGACTCACTGGCTTGTTCATTCCCGTTAAAGGTGCTTCCGGTAAACTTGGCATCCCTGGTTCCTTCAAAAACATGAAATCCTGAAAACCGTTTTTTTTTTACCATGTCCGCTGATGATGTCACTAACGCTACAGTACTGTTTTAACCTTTTTTGTGGTAAACACAAATGAGAGGAGTGATACACACTGTAAACTCCCTGGAATATAAGGACAGTGTAGCTCAGTTGTTAAGATGTTGGACTACTGAACAGAAGGTTGTGAGTTCAAATCCCTCCACAGCCAAGCTGCACTGTTGGGCCCCTGAGCATGGCTCCTGAGCAAGGCCCCTAACCCTCACCTGCTCAGCTGTGCAGATGAGCTAAGTGGAAGTCGCTCTGGATAAGGGCGTCTGCCAAATGCCGTGAATGTAAAATTGTAAATGTAAATATAGAATTATAGAATATGGAAATATAGCCACTCTTGGAACACCAATCAAATCAGTGGACTAACTGTTATATAATGCAAGTGATAACAGGAACTAAACAGGTTTAATGGACATTTTTTGCTAGTCCAAGTCAGTGCTCAAGTCTCTGAGGTGGAGTCCAAGTCAAGTCTCATGTGTCTGAGTGCCAAGTCACTTTGGTCACAAGTCTATTCTCTTAAAATTTGTGTCATCTGTCCCAAATCTTGGGTCTGAATTGAATCAAATCATTTGAAGATGAGTCTCAAGTGTGTGTAATGTAAGTGTGAGTCGAGTCCAAGTCACAAAACTCGAGTCCCCATCTCTGGTAGACAGTCACCAACATTAGGATCATAGTTCTTGTTTCAACTGATTCAACTGATTAGTTATTGTCATACTATATAGTGCCATACTCATGGTGTCACCCGATTGCTCAGTTGGCAGCATAGCATTCATTTTCTTAACTTACTTGGCTAACGTGATTGACTCTAACGATCACTCAGTTAGTTGAGCAGTGCTTGTTAGGTTGAATCACTCGGTTAGCTCCGTAGCCACTGCCAGCACTGCTAAAGCTTCCATTAGGTCCGCTCACATAGCAGTTTCATAGCCTGTGCTGACTCAGCTGAGTAATTACAGTCAGAGCTTTTAGGCTTCTTGCCTTTACGGTGTGAAATACCTTTTAAGAAAGACAACTGCCATTTCTAAAGTTTTATTTCTTGCTAAATGTAATTATTATATAATTAACTGTATAACAAAAAAAGGAAAGGGAATTAGAGTGTTGCATTAGCCCATTGTCCCAAGCTCTCATTCCAAAATGTTTTGCATACTTTTTCCAGGTATGTAGCTAAATGCAACACTTTTTTCCAGAATTTCTAGACCTCACCTCATAAAGGTTGTGCCAGGATCTTTATTTATTAGCACCCAGTGCTTTAGCAGCACAGTGTTTATTACACATACATTATTATTAAAACCAATGTTTTCTTTCAGTAGAAATATAGAATGAATTAAAAAGAAAATATCTTTTTCTTATCTCACAAAAATCTGAGCAACCTAAAAACGGGGAAATGCAACGCACAGTTGTGTGAATCTCCCAGTGTGTGTGTGTGTGTGTGCTCCATTTTCTCAAGACATCATCACTAAAAATAATCTGAAACCGCTCGAACGCTGTTGTTATTACCTACGTCTCCAAAACGAACATGCCGCTACATGTCATGCTGGGGAAACGTGATGTAGCTAAAGACCTGCAATAAGAAGGCTATCTAAGTAGGGAAATAAAAAAAAATAAAAAAACAAAGAAAGAAAAAAAACAATGATTACATTTGGGTTTTCCGCTCATACTCGTGGGATGTGGATGTAGTGGATGTAGTGGATGAGAGCATGCATTGCTTTTGATGCCCAGATCAGAGTGTCAATGGATTTTCTTTCTCCTATGAAAATGTTCAGCACTGGGAACAAAAACAAACATTAATCTAGTTTGAAATGGCAAAAAAAAAAAAAAAAAAAAAAAAAAGAGGCACGAACAATTTGTTTACCTGTATCAGATGGGACAATGGTGCTCAAATAGACAAGCAGGCCTTCTTCAAACATTTGCTAGATATACAGATGTTTGAAAAAAGAAATGCGTTACAGCAAATTGAATGTCTTCGAAACACAATGTACTTGTCTAATGAAATCTGGAGGGATTAGATGACTTTGTCGACGCAGCCCACGCACTTCATCCGTTTCAGATACTTCTATGAGGTATATATATATATATATATATATATATATATACAGTGCCTCCAAGTAGTATTCAACCCCCTGCACATTTTGCAAATT
>JAOUQY010000021.1:13938363-13950216 GCA_028566355.1 Doras micropoeus
TGGTCCAATTTAGCCATGAAACCTCCCACACTAAAATGACAGGTGTTTCAGTTTCATTGTCCAACCCCTGTATATATGCTGTGGTATTACAATTTCACTTCACTAGAACTAAGAGGCCCAAACCTGTTCCAGCATGAAGATGCCCCTGTTGCCAAAAGCGAGCGCCATGAAGACACAGTTTGCCAAGGCTGGAGAACAGAGCCCTGACCTCAGCCTCATTAAACACCTTTGGGATAAACTAAAATACTAACTACTACCCAAGACTCTTCACCTGACATCAGTGCCAGACATCACTAATGCTCTTGTAGCTGAATTTCCCCACAGCTACGATTCAAAATCTAATGGGGGTGTGGGTGGGGTGGTTATTTGACTGGAATGAGATGTTCAAAAAGCACACACGGGTGTGATGGTCAGGTGTCCACAAACCTTTAGGCACATAGTGTACATCAGTAGTAGTCACAAATTCTATAGGTGGTAAAAAAAAGAAAGAAAGTTGCTGACCATGATGCCATAGTCATCTATTTTAACTTGTCTAAAGCTACCATGAGCCATGCTGACATCTTCCCAATTAGCAAACCACCTGCAAATGATGTCAAGACATAATTTGGGTACGTTTTTAAGATGTCATTTGCACACTAGATGTGTATGTACTATCTGGGTGTGTCTGAAACAAATGCTGTCAACTCAGGCTGTATTTGGAAGCAGGAAGTCCCTGAGTCATTTTCAGTTGTTTTGAATTAGTCAGTCAGTAACTGACTTGGTATAAAGCAGTTTATCCTGGTCAGAGCTGATGGATCAGGACCAACACCCTGGATTGGACACCAGTCTACCCACTATGGACCCACATTCTCACATACACGTTCACACCTGGGGCCAATTTCACCTAAAGGCATGTTATTGGGATTTGGTGGGGACCACAGTCCCTTAAGGACCCACATGTAGAGACAGTTACCCAAGCTCAGGATCAAACCAGGGACTCTAGAGCTGTCGAGCTGTCTAGCATATCACAGTTTTGAGGTTTGTAAGCATCAGAATATTTGGTGTAATGCAGCCTTCATAGTCTGTCTCAAACAGTTTCCTTGTATGTAGCTCTGTAACAAAGTGCGTGCTTCTAAGCCACTCTCTCATTAGACAGAACAAACAGCAAGTTTGGTTTCAGACCCAGCCACCAACCCATAAACACCTCAGTCACTAGAATTGCTACAAACTGTTAACTAGATTTAGAACAGCAAAAATTGCCACCAAACTGAATCAGTGAATTTAGATGTAATTTGGTAAAACAGTACAGTGTTGCTCAGTCTAATACAATTTCAGATCTTGTTATTTCAAATCCCCTATTCATGGACCAATGTGGGGCCTGACCTTATCGTTATGAGGCAATGACCATCACTGGACCTCCCCTAGCCCTGCCACTAGACAATAAAGAGTGATTTGCAGTGAAGGTAAACTAGCAACAATGGCCTAACCATCTCCTGATGGTTGACTTAATCACATTCCACAGACAGTTAACAGGACCAGCAGCTGATTCTGGGAGACAGATTTTCCAATTTAACATTGGGGGAATAAGAGGTGTTGCATTTCAGTGTGTACATTACCGTCATTGAGAATGTGACCCTCAACAAAATTGCTATTGATCTGTTGAAGCAATCATGTTAACAAGTGAGAAGTCCTACAGGGTAGGTGTGCAAGCAATGCTGGGGTGTGTGTAATGATGTACAGTCCTTTTAGCTGCCAGTGTGTAATATCTAAACAATCGACATTCTGTACATCCAAAATTAAGTTGCTTTTTGAAGCCAAGTCCTCAGGTGAAAATAGTGTGCTGTCATGCCACAAGAACAACCAGCATTTGAGCACTAATTGTGATTTCAATCACGTTGTTGAAAGCATTTTATTGGAAGATAAAATCTCAAGTGGTAATGTTCTTGCCTATGTGTTAAGTATGGAGCACCAGACAGGTGAGTCTCAGCTGCTTGGCAGTCTCTGATGATTTTTTTTTTCACTCTACAGTAAATTGCCTACCCCTAACTGTTCAGGTTCCAGCGTTAGAGCGATTAGAAGTGTGCAGACTGGACCTTCTGCTCTCATTAACATTAATAGAGAACTATAAAACAGAGGGTAATCGGCAAAAGATTAGGTGGCTTATCTTTATGATCTGGGTTTACTGTTGGAACCCATTAACGATTCTGAGATAGCTACACTATGGTCAGCAATCAATACGATGTGATGGTGTTACTGCTTAGGTTGCAGTCTCTCGAAAGGGCTTAAAGATGATAAATTCAGGCACCTGGCTGGCAGACTAATTAAAATGTTTATATAGGACCAAGCTGTGCACGTTCACAGTATACAATGAAGACCAACCACAAATGCTTGTTTTAAATACACTTGGCTTATGTGCTTATTTACTTTGACCGTCTAAGATAAGATGCTTGGGCATGTTACATATATATTTTCTTCGCAAATAGAAGTAAGACACACCTGAGTGCACAAATGGTAAATCCCACCAGGTCAGTGGAAGCTCCAGGGCCAATGTATTGGGTGCCTGAGGTCTAGGCTAAAAGGTAGCTAAAATAATATAATACAGAACAGCCTGATAGTTAGATAGTTATATGCATTCATACAGACACAAACAAGCATAGAATTTCTTGGTCTGATGTAGAACACTGTGTTTGCACCAAGTCAGCAAGTTGTTAGATAACATTTGGCTACAAATTGGGTGTCAGTGTTTCCACATACCTGCGTTCCTGATTCAGAAAAGATTTCATGTTATTCATGCACATTAATTAGTACACAGAGTCAAAGCCAATATGCGTACTGCAGCAGGCAGTGGGATTAGCATCCAACTACTTAGATAGCATGCTTTATAGTTACAGCTACAGTGAAGTTCATTTTGTTAAAAAAAAATTTCAAAATAAAAATATTCCTTTTGACAAATCAGCAAGGAGAAGGTTTTTTCCTCTGGTACTGAATAAGAGAAGAAACAACACTGGTACCCGCTAACCCAATGAACCATGCAACTCTAATGGAAAAAAACACAACAAAACACACTCAGACGTAATCTTCTGGTAAACTTCTCGTTCCTGGGTATCTTAGGTATCCGAGCTACTGATTTATCCACCCCTATATACGTAAGTACACATGATGGTATACAAAATCAATCTTGGTAAAATGAAAAGGGATGCTCATTCTGACCCACGATGAAGAAAAGTGAGGCACGAGCATCATGTCTCATTACTAACAATTTAACTACAAGTAAACATTCCTGTTACTAACCATGAAGGTTGTAATGTGACAATACATCAACAGTGCCATTAAGAACCAAAGATGTGGCTCCATGGACAACCTCCCTCTTAATTACAGTATGCATGAAGACAGTGAAATATGATCACTTCAACAGAGAAAATAAAATAAGAAAATAAGAGAAACGCTAGGCTAAATAGTGTTCTCTTCACCCATTACTCTGACCCCATCCCAAAGCGTCCTTAAGTTTAAAGGGGTCAGACTAACCAAGCTTTAAATATCATCATCAGGCCTCCAGAGAGCCCTTTTTCCTTGCATTTATTTCAGGGATACAGAATTCCCCATGCATGAGGAGATGGAGGCATGAAATATTAATAGCATGGGTAAGGACGTAAAGTGGCTTGTCCTTAGACTTTAATTATACATATCCTTACAGAGCAGTTTTGTTTCGCTGCTCTTATATAAAAGGAGACATTCAAAGACAAGGCCAATGTACCATGTCCCAAGCTTCAAGCAATCATTATTGACCATACATTAAGTGGAGCATCCAAAGGGCTTTGGCGTCAAATTCTGTCATAAAAAGTTGCACAGAAGACAACATTAAAGCATGATCACTCACAACTACACATCTCAGATGTTCCTTTTTGATTCCAGTGCTGTAGTTTCTGAACATTAACAAAGAAAATACCAGCACTGAGGTGAACTTTCTGTTGGTTAGAAGTAAGATGTTCTTTGAAAATAAGCCAAATAGCTGCATTGGGCCACTGTAATGGTTAATGCAGCAATATTGTGGATTATAAAGCATATTAAAACTTCACAAGAATAAAGCATATCAATATAGCGAATCAACATGCAGGAGCAATTGAATTGATCCATTTAAATATGACATGCCTATATCTGAAAAAGATACAAACAAAAGGCTGGTGGTCAGATTGGTTGGGGTAAATATTTACCCCACATTATGTGGTGTATCATTGATCAGGGGTGGCTGCTGGTTTTCCATCTAACCAATCAGGAGCCACATCTGATTCCACCTATTTAATCAGTACCTCTTGGACATCAACTGACTACTAGGAATCCAGTCTGGTTGGAATAAAATGCTAGTAGCCCACTGGACACCCCTTTAGAGAGGTATTGGATGACCCATGAAAAGTCCAGATTCCAGTTTTTAATTTTTTTGAAAACCACAGACACCACAGTTCTATGTATTGTTTAATAATCATATGACGACACAAGGGCTGCAGCAGTATAGAAATGTTTCTTTACCACAGGATTCGAAGAATGTAGCCTCACAGTTTGCAGTAATACCACAACCATAACTATCCATTCATTTTATGTTACTTGTCCCTTTACATGTTGAAATTGTTGAGAACATCAACTATTTTACAGTATTCTGTGGTATACTTCCATATTCTATTTTACTTATTGTTACTCAGTGTTTCACAACATTCATTGTAATTCAGACCACTATAATGTGTTTTTTTTTTGCTATATTACATGAATAGGTTTCAGCTTTTCTCTTCTTTTTATGCCCTGAAAGAGTCTCTTTAGCTTCTCACGAATGAACCACCTATTACACCGAAAGTCCTTTTCAGACAGCACATCTCCGGCTGAACAGAGCTGCAGCCATGTTGCATCACTGACTTAAATACGCTGTGCCTTTTTGCTGAACGAATTTATCATGTTGTGTTCAAGAACAGCACTGGTGTTTGATGTTTTTTGTGCCATAAAACGTGAACTTGCAATGATCTGGTAACAGAAGATTAACGGCTGTGTTGACAAAACAGGGTTTAGAATGTGCTAAACCCTATATGCTCACGACAGGCAGTTCATGTGTTTAAAAAGGATTTTTTAAATTTTTTTTTACAAATGAACTTTTTTTTTTTCAACGCCAGACTCACTAACTGCTTCTTCGACTTTATTTGACTGGTCAGTTGACCAGCAGATTACAATGATGTGATGCTCTTGCTAAATGTTACATGTATGCTCGATACAGAAGTCTGGGTGTTTTAGAATCATTTTCTCGTTCTCAGGTGGAGAGATTTAAAAAAAATATCTAACACTGTGGTACACCTCTTAATCAATATGGAGGTATGGCAGTGAAGCAGTTATTGTTGCAGCCCTAGATGACACTGCTGTTTTTCATGCTCCAACATTCTCTACTCTCTACATTCTCTATAGCTTTGCTTTATCACTAAGCATTTTGTCATTGCTAATAAACTTAGTATATAAAATAATGCACTTTGTTATTTTCATGGCATGATTAACCTAACCTAAAGATAGCATGGCATCATGATATTAATTGACCATTTAAAAGCACTCAAGCTAGTCATATCAATTAAAGCCAAAAAAATAAAAAAAAGACAAAGGAACCCAGACTTTTTAGGAAATATCCTTTTTCAGCATTTCTCATGTTGGTGTCAGCAAGGTCAGGTGACACAGTGAGCTAAAAAAATATATCTACCTTGAGTGGTACACTGCTGTGCTGCTTAGCCAGAAATAGATAGTTGTTTCATTTAGTTATGATCAGCAATTCCATGTTGCTCTGTGCCTGTGATAGCTGCCATATATGACAGAAATGCATGCTCTAAATCAGGGGTGTCAAACTCAATCCACGAAGGGCTGGTGTGGGTGCAGGTTTACCTTCCAACCAAGCAGAAGCCACACCTCATTCCAACTGTTTTTAATCAATGGATCTAATCAATGGATCTTGACTTTCAGTAGTTTGTGGCTTCTGCTTGGTTGAAAAAAAAGCCTGCACCCACACCGGCCCTTTGTGGATTGAGTTTGACACCCCTGCTCTAAAGTGAAGAGCGGCAGCAGTGGTGGAAATGTAATAAACAATCATATACTGCATATAGTTAAATTTCACTAATCCATATGAAACTAGTGATTATATAAGGTATATAAGGTTTGTGTTCCTAGGTTGGTCTTGCTCTTTGTGCTTGCACCCCCTGAAGCGGGGTAGTCTTAAAGCAAGTTTTAGGCAATACCTAGAAAAACTTTTTGCCAAAAATT
This sequence comes from Doras micropoeus, assembly GCA_028566355.1. Taxonomy (NCBI): domain Eukaryota; kingdom Metazoa; phylum Chordata; class Actinopteri; order Siluriformes; family Doradidae; genus Doras; species Doras micropoeus. Next base: position 13,944,619 of record JAOUQY010000021.1, read on the forward strand.
ATGATCTTTATATGGGAAGTTGGCACATTACCCTAGCTCATTATAATTCATTAGTGAAGTAGCACCACCTAGTGAATATATGTTCAAAGCAAAAAAAAATCTAGCAATTTACTAGCCAATATTTTGTGATGTAAAGGCCCAAACTTCATGAAATTTAACAGCCCATGTCACTACCACATTATTTAGATGTACACCAAATTTAATACATTTTCACCTGTAATTGAGCAGTTGAGGGTTAAGGGAACTTGCTCAAGAACCCAACAAGTGGTGGGATTTGATCTTATGACCTTCTGGCCAGTAGTCCAACATCTTAACCGCTGAGCTACACTTTATGTGCTTGTCCTATTGCGTACCACTATGCGGTACATCTAGTTAATATAAAAGCTATCTGCAAAAATATAATTACATATTCCATGACATGCAAAATATATCAAATGCAATGCAATAATTCTAGATTAAGTCAGTAACCACTCCAATAATGATATTAGGGAATCCCGTAAGGCAGGATTAGGAACAATAACGCATTGTTCATGCATTTATCTTCATTACGTGCTTTACCCTGCTCAGGGTCACGGTGGATCCAGAGTCTATCCTGGAAACACTGTGCAAGGCAGGAGAATTCACCTCAGATGGGATGCCAGTTCACTGCAGAATAACATATAACTTATCAGAAAGTTATAAATATACAATTGAAACATCCTTGTCGTGCAATCATCTTGACTCACTGTACCACCAAAGTAGTGGATCATTTCACGCTTAGATTATTTATATTGTCTTCCACTGAGCCATGACTCAAAATTCAGAGCAGATTAGAGCAGATGGGTGTCAGTCTGACATTTCCACATAAACAAGATGAGCACCAAATTAGACAGTCAGGCAGACAGACAGACAGACAGACAACAAATACATAGGTATTTGGGGAATTATTTTGGGGAAATTTTAAATTAGGAAATTAAGCCCTTATAGCATATATTTGTATTAAGACTATAAGATAGCTCTTACTCTACAAATAACACACTATAGCTTACATTCTTATAGCATCTGCTTCACCAAACATGTGATGTGATGGCACACTTGTTCTATAGTGGATAAACTTTAATAAAAATGTATATGAAAAACCCCCTCTGACTGTCAGTGTAATGCAGAATTGTTTCGTATGAAGGAATTCACTACATTCATTTTAAACTTCATTTTATTAGACAAAAGCAGCCACAATGTCTTTAGCAGTGTGACTGGTTACTTTACTTGTAATATTAAAGTCAGCTCTTATTTCAATATAACAATCTGTGTCATGCACATATAATCATGACAAATATCCTGGAAATGATCTAGAAAAAGATATATCAGTTGTCTTTTATGTATTCGGATAAAGATGGCTTTGTATGAGGCGCATGCTTTAAGATCATTACAGCTCTATCATCTGAAAAGCCAGAACATGTCGCGTTTTTTACTACAAGTCATGAAAACAAACAAAAAACTACTAGTATTTGCATTATAATAACAGTCAATAGTGTTTGCCTAATATATCCAAGTCCACATTATCTTCGCAAGATTCAGGTTTTCTCTTTAAACTGTGAATAAGTGCTATATGGGAACAGATGACCTTTTTCACTTTACATCTGATTGTATCTGAGACAACAGAAAAGTACACATGGTTATCTCTGCACTTCTTATTCTGTGGTAATGAGCTTCAAGCAAAGAATATGGTTCTGTTTGATTGTGACCACCAGTGGAAGTCAGGGCTTCAGTTTGATTGAGTTTGATTGGCCTGAGAGTTCTCATTTAGGTCTCGGAATCGGGCCATGTCCATCGGCTACTAATCCAGCGGGTCTTTAAACGGTGTCCTTTTTCATCCCCGTCTTTTTTGTTCGCCTAACTCATTCCGACTCATTCAGATGGCCTATTGTGCCCTGCCTGCTCTTGCATTTCATTTGCTGGAGGCTTTTGTCTGCAGAATAAGCAGGAAGCACTGAGTTTGCCTTTTGTCTTAAACACGAATGACTTCACTCTGCTACTTTCATTCCTTTTTTTTGCATAGAGGTTAAAAGCAACAAAGACTTTTAAATTATGTTGCAATTATCAGATAAGTGACGTGAAGGACTCCAATTAAAGGCACTCATGTGCTAAGTAAAAGGGGAATTTTTTCAGCTCCTTTTTTCATTTCTTGTGGAAATGAGCTTTACTTTTTTGACTATGAAGTGTCATGTATTGATTAGTTCATAGAACTGTGCCATTTTGATTTCAAGAGACTCCTTTTAGTATCTTTTAGTCTGAACTTCTTTTGTCCTTTCAAAATGGCACAATAAAAATTGCCAGAACCAGAAAACACCCATTTACTAATCAAACTTTGGACAGGGGTAATTAATTTTTTTCAAATCAGCCCATTAATTTACATAATAATGGTAGTATAATTATGACTTCTGTTAATCGAGCCCAAAAATGTAATTAGAGCTTTAGTCAGAATTACAACAGCACTGCGGTTTTTGGAGGCACTTTCAGAGGAATGCAGAAGTCTGTTGCTTTGGGATAGAGATACAGTGCTAAAATTGCATTAGGAAATACAAAACATTCTTTTATGACTCCTTTACCCCAGCCTAGAGAAAAAACACTGATGCAATGATGTTGCTTCTAATCAGCAAAGTACAAAGTACCAGTGTGGTCTCTGCTATTTCGGCAGACATTGGGTGCACGTTTCTTTTTTTTTAATGCTGTTTGACCTTGTACTGCTCCCATAAAAATAAAGCCTGCCTTAACAAAGCAATATTAGCTAGGTTTGTGTAATATAACAATTTAATTGCTCATAGACAATCTTACACTGGTATTATATTTACTCAGATTACAGATTATACACAAGTATTATATGAATTGACATTCTCGTAAATTTACTCTATTCAATTGCAGTAAGACTGTGAATCTTTGGAATCACCTACAAATCCACCATCCAGGTAAGTTTTCACAACTCTACAAAGTATGACAGAAGCAGCCAGTTAGTGAGATTGCGTAAGGCTTGATGTTATGCTGTAAGTATCTACTCAGTAAATGTGAGGTAACATTTTGCATTCTGTTTGAGCAGAATTCACTCCATATTTTGAGGTAACAGTACCTCATTTAAACAGTTATGACACATTAAAGAAATTAGGAAAACTCTGCCTAACCTGTCTCAATACATTACAGAACTAAAAAAGTGAGTAACATTACCCCTTGAATGTTAGTAGTCAATTCTCCATCTACTTATTATTAATAATAATAATAAATCAATGTGACTATTTAACCAATTCTTATTCAGGGATTGTTTTACTTCAAAATGTACTGTTAGACACAGGAGATAATACTGTGGCATTCACCACTGGAACTAGAGAGCAGGTTGGTCAGACTGCTTATTAGGGACAGATTTATGCACAGTTCCCACCATGTATTATGGGCTAGGGGTAAAAATGTGCACTTGCCATGGGTGGGATGAGCGTTTGTGTGTGTCCCTCCCCTTCTCCCTCTGTAGCAAGTCTCCCATTTCTCCCTATATATTGTTAAGTGACAATAAAAGGAACAAAGGGTGTGGAAAAAAGCTCACTCTCATGAAGCCTCCCCAGCAGCGTCACAATGTTGATCATGTCAACTTTTTAATTAACCATATGTTAATCAGAAAATAAAGGTACAAAAGGACCCTCTTAATCATGTCAATAATTTATTGATCCAAGTCCTAAACTGCTACACAGCAGAACACACAGCTCTCAAACAATTAACTGGATGTCTGGAGTTGTACATTAACCAGGCAAAGTGTCTTGCTGGTGCCAAAAATTCAAATGTGGAGGAAATTAACCCCCTTAGCATCACACCAATAAATCAATGCTAGCTCTAATGTTATAAATGTACATATTTAACATACCGTGTCTGTTTTTCCATAAGCATGTCTGCTTTATTACTACTTTTATGCCATTTGGTAGACGCCCTTATCCAGAGTAACTTACATTTATCTCAGCTGAGGTTTAAGGGCCTTGCTTAAGGGCCCAGCAGTGGTAACCTGGCTGGGATTTGAACTTACAACCTTTTGGTCAGTAGTCCAATGTCTTAACCAGTGAGCTACACTGGCCCACCTAGTTATGTCAGCAGGCTAAGGAGCAGTAGCTTACTAGGTAGATATGACTGATGTGCAAAACAAAAATTATGGCACTATTTTTAAGGTCACTATTTACAATGGCTCATGAGCTATTTATTTAGAAGTACAACTGTGCTTGACTCTTTAAGTTCAGCAAAAAGAAAATCAGAGTAGTAATGATCCAGGAGTGGCTGCTTTGTTCATTTCTCTAAGCTAGCTGCTAAGCAAAGCCACTCAAGGACTGCAATTAATATTACCCAGCAAATATGTGTTAGCTTAGCCACAGTCATTTGAGCTTTAATGGGCATTTAAAAATTAATTGAAACTATATTCTTCGTCAAAAAGGCAAAATGGATCTTAAATATCACACTTTTGAATGCTACATCCTGTGAATGTCCAGTGTACACACACACAAAAAAGTCTAACTGAAAAATGTAACCAGAGAGAACCGGTTTCCTTTAGCATGTGCTTAACATGTATGTCTGTGTGATTGTAATTTACCTGAGTACATTTTACATGTGGTATGTGGTAGATTTTGCTTGAATTTTCTACTATATAATTTGCACAAGGTTAAGTAAGATTTAATCACCTTTCTCAAATTTGTAGGAAATTAGGTAACTGGTATGGATTTTACCCAAATCACAGACTGCATATGATAATATACTGTCACATAACAATGGCTTTAGGTTTTATTTTCATGTGTGTCATCATTTATCTGTTCTGAATGATTAAATCATTGATTAAAACTTTTTAAAGGGTAAACTGCAATCAGGGAGAAATCAGTATCGCTCAAGCCTCGTGTTAGAGCTCTACTCACTTCTTGAGCTAGAGAAAAAAAAAAGTAGTCAGACAATGGCACTTGATACCTTGGGACTACTTTGATCGATTTTAAATAATCAACCACTTTATTTGTTTCATGGCGCCAATTAACCGGGAACCTTTATTCAGAGGATGGACTACACTGCATTGAAAGTAAATTAGAAGGCACTCTGGCATGATGGCAGGAATCGGCCCTGTCGGTGCGGATCACAGATTGGTGTTTTGTTAAGCATTAAATGACTCAAAAAAACAAAAAGAGGCTTGTCCAGTCAGAATGTGCAGGCTGGTATGTCAGTGCTGTTGTTGTTTGAATTTGCATGGTTAGATGATGGTGGTTGGAAAGAAAAGTCAGGCTGAGGCTCTTTTTTTAAAGGGGACGCAGAGCTTCCTGATGCGAGACGACAGCTGCTGTTGCGTAACTCCACACATTTCATTTCAAATATGAGCTCAGCAGTGAGTAAATGAAGTGCTGCCATTTTTATTTCTGCTTCTGTGTCTATAGCTGTCTTTCTCTGGGTGACCATGAGGCCAGAGAGGATTGGCTTCGGACTCCTTTGGCCGTAATCCTATCTCCGTAGCACATCCGTGACTTCAGTGCTCTCAGGGGTGAAGGTGGAGCATCGCTAATTCAAGCAGAATTTGAGCTTCTCTCTCTTTCACTCACTCCCTCCCTCACTTTGTCTCTC
>JAOUQY010000021.1:13969872-13982442 GCA_028566355.1 Doras micropoeus
ATATATACATATATACACTGTACATACACACACACTCAAAGCGTTAAAGAGATCTTCAAATGTGCTAAGCCACATAGTGTTCAGAATGCTGAAAAGAAGAAGGATTACATGACAATAAAGCAAGTTTACTACTTGAAGTAGTCATATTTACATAAATAAAGTCTTAAGCCTGGAGAGCTTTTACAGCATGATGTCGTCTCCGCAGAGACAGTCATGACGCAAACCATCATAGAGCTGGATTAACTCAATGCTATGCTGAGACGAAAAAACAATTTGCCTATGGCATTTTTTTTACCGAGCACCGAAGAAGCCTCTATAACGCATCATCAGTTTCTATATTTCACAGCTGATTATTTGTTGCCTCGGCATTAAGGTACGGCTGTCAGAGAGCTAAGTAGAACTAAGTGGGAAAGAGTGCTTGGGGCACTTTTATGCAAAAATAATGCATCCAGGCACAATCATGCATCACTTGTGACACTTGTTTAAGATAAAAGGCTTCATTCTAAACAAATCCGTTCATTAGTCCACTGAATTTCCACTTGTCTGAATGCCAGCAATTTAGTCATTTGGTTACATTCACTAGACTTTCAGGAACACATCATCAAGGCTAGCTTAGCTGCAGAAACAAATCTGTGTTTGTGTTCCCAACCTCCAGGTACACAGCACAAAAAGCAACTCCTCCTGCTTCATGTGATGGCACAAACATGTCATCACAGCTCGTTCCCTCAACACTTAAATGCATGCGAGGGTTGCCAAACACTCCTGACCTCATTTCCCAGCTTGCCTTGTCCATTAATTTCAGTTAAGTCCTTGGTGATTTTGCTCAAAATACAGCTGGGTAATATTTCAAAATGATAGCACAATACAATGCACCTGGAAAACAGCAGTGACACTTTTTATTAAAAAAATAAAAACCCCATTTCCAGAAGAGTCGGGACAGTTTCCAAAAATGCAATAAAAACTAAAAACTGTAATTTGTTAAATCATTTTTATTTAACTGATACAAGTATAAAGCATTTTCAGTGTTTTCACTGACAAACCTAATTGTATTTTGAATATGTATATGCACACACACATACACACATAGACACACAGACACACAGACACCCACACACACACCCAGATCAGGCATAACATTATGAATACCTACTTTTCTCTTTACTCATTGTCCATTTTAGGGGTTATTAAACACTTCAGTGTCACTGCTGGACTGAAAATAGTCCACCAACCAAAAAATGTCGAGTCACCAGCATTCTGTAGATAGCATCAGGTGAGCACTGATGAAGGATTAGAGGATGACTCAATCAAACTGTGCAACAACAGATGAGCTACTGTCTCTGACTTTACATCTACAGGATGGACCAATATGGTGGATGTGTCTCATAGAGTGCACAATAAGTGAACAAAAAACTCCATCAGCACTGCTGTGTCTGACCCACTTATACAAACACAACACAGAGAAAAGGATGTGGTCATAATGTTATGCCTGATAAATATATATATATATATACACATAACAGAATTAAGTTTGTCATTGAACACACTGAAAACCTTTTCTTTGTCCTTTATCTGTTAAATAAAGCTTCAAATATTAACAAATTTCAGTTTTTATCGCATTTTTAGAAACGTAATTTATTATAAACAAACCAACACATTTTTCAAGGAAAAGGAAGAAAAATAAACAACTGGTACAAATATTGCATTTATCACTCAATCTGTGAGAAAATTCAACATTGTCATATAATAACCTGGATGTCTTAGGACAAAGTGCAGACACTAGGTCTTGCTGTAATACAAACATAGGTTCATGTTAATGTGCTTGCTGGAATATGTTATCGTTTCTATAGCAACAGCTAATTCACAGGGACTGTCCAAAGAATGCTTCACATAATCCTATCCTAATGGAAGAAAAATGTTGCTAAAAGTGTCAAGAAAAACAGAACCGCTGCTCTGGCAAACCTTTCTGTCAAGATATTTAACATTTATGTTTTGTCTCAGTGTGGGTTCTCTAATTTCCTCCAACTGTAAAAAAAAACCTGCCTCTGCCCAATTGCCTCTAGGTGTAAATGAGTGTGTGAATATGTGTGTGTGCGCGTGTGTGTGTGCGTGTGTGTGTGCGCATGCCCTGTGATGAGCTGTTCCATTCGAGGTGAATTCTCTCACCTTGTGCTTAGTGTTCATATCCACTGCAACAATAACCAGGATAAAGTACTTCTGGAAGATGAATGAATGAAATCCACAGGAAATATATAGCATAACTATACATGGATACAAATGATGACGAATTGTTGTTTAATAAATAAAAACTGTAATCATTGCTAAATTACAGAGGTATACTTCAGGATGATTCTCTTATCTATCTATCTGTCTGTCTGCTATGTATCAGGCCATATCGCACCCATAATTGACCATTTTCCTACAACAGCACATCCTCAAGTGCCTTTATTTAATACTTTCTCATGTCTAATGTCATCATGCTGTGTTCATTCTCAAGCAATTCTATAAGTTATTCAATGCTCATGCATGCGTCATGAAGACCCCTTGTGATTTCTAGGTGAATTTTTCACAAAAAAAATCCTGCAATATCAAAAATGCTCACATAAAACTTGTGAAGGTTTCAAAATCATAGTCAGTACTTTTCCAATCCAAGATCAGCTTTCAAGTCTGTGTGCCTCACAGAAATGCCTAATGCTTCACCAATCAGTAAATGCAATCCTAACATGGCTCTGATAACGCCATAACACAAGAGAAACGTCCCCTGAGGGCACACAGTGTACTCAGCCGTCAAACTCTGTGGCTATTTTTAATCTGTTAGTGACCTGAGGGATGACATTTCTAGAACAGCGAATTCCTGTGGTGCTGTTTAGACGAGCGGCGAAGATCATCCATGTGGGTTTGCCGAGCTGCCTTTTTGACAGACATGAGAGATGACATGACCTATTTTCCTTTATCAAGAACATTTATTTTATTTAAGCTCGGTTGGACAGACAGAGCAAATATTTACTTTTTGTATAAAATACGATTTGCTAGGAAAGATGCCCCTGATGTGCTAAATGGGGAACACTAGACTGAACACTAATGCACCTCATATTAAAAAGTTAATATCCCGTTCTGAAAGACGATCACTTTTTAGTCATCGTGAGCCTACAACCTTCATTCAAATGAATCTCAGATGTGTTATAATCTATGATGCAAGTGCAATTCTAGTTTCCATCTCCACATTCTGTTATCAAAAGTGATTCATCAAGTACAAGGTATTAGTTATACATTTCTTTCATGTCCAGTGACAACTGTGTGGGTCAAATCTATATGATGGCTATAATGCTTTCAGCCATGAATTATTTATACACATTCACATTCTTAAATATCAAATATTAAGAAGTAATGGATTATCCATGAGTTTAAAAAGTCTAAAACATACAAACTCATAATAATAATAATAATAATAATAATAATAATAATAAATGTATTTTAACATTTTAACATAAAATCTTAAACATATAATCAAGTCTACATTTTTTTAATATCATAAGGAGGCATTAAAATAAAATATATATATTAAATCTAATATTTAGCAAAGTCTGACACAAAAACACATTTTTACTTTTTTGTTATTGAACTGTATTTATTATTCTATGTACAAAGTTAATAAAGAGGGTGATAGAAAGTGATAAAAAATAAAATATGTCTAAAAAAAAAAAGTCTAAAATATAAAAAAAAAAATATATAGCCTACATTGACTGTCCTTGAGTATGGACATTATTCATGAAAGGGTTCATATCTGAATGCGGATTTCTGGCTTTGATTATCTTTTTAAGCTACAAACTATACAACATTATTAAACACCGCTTAATAAACTGTTAGCTTAGTGAAGTCAATATATTTTAAGCTAAGTTTCTAAAAATTGTTCAATACAACTGAAGACTTCACCATATCAACAGTTACACATTTTAATCTGTTTGTACGTACCATCCACCATACAAGTTCCTCTAAACAGTTACTACGGCTTGCGAGTGCATTAATATAAATGTTGCAGCTGGAACTGCTGTCAGAGCTCTGGTTAAAGAAAATTAATCAAGACCAATCAGAATCAAGACGTGTCTTATAAAGAATAATAACTGAAGAATAATAATAACAATATAATAGCTCCAACATTATTATTACAGAACTTATTCATGTCCTTATAGTAGAATGAAGTGTAATTCACCGAAAGAAAATCTTCAAAGCTCACAGCCCATCAAATCAATGCCTTTCAATGCCTTTAATACCCTCCATATCCAAACCATTTTTATTTGCATGGTGTTACAATACTCAGCATTACACTGGACCAAAAAGGCTTTAATAGAACTGCCTAATGGTTTTGTGCAACTTGAATATTTTCTTTTGCATAGTCAACTATTTAATGTATTACAAGTAATGATATGAGTACTAGAGCTTATCACAGACTACACAATCCATGTTTATCCAGTTCAAAGATGAATGGATCCATTTGCGAAATGACTTTTCCCCCTCATGCTGAGCCCACTGCTATACGATCATATAATCAAGACTGAAACAGCAGTGCATAGTTTGATTATAATAATTCGATTTTGTGACTTATTTTTGTGCTTTTTATTTGTAATCATACATAATTTCACCTAAACCCCCGCCATCAGCTCCTCTCCAAACAGCCATCAGATCCTCTGCAAATCCAAGCCATTTCACAAACATGTAGGCTCTAATACGTCCTATTATTTAATCCTTTATATTAGCCCAAATAAAAATGCAATTTAATGTGGTACATTAAAAAAATCATAGTCCTTTGTTCCTCAAGGAGAAAAAGCCATTCAGGGCAAAACAGGACAGATTCCTCAAAATATTTTACTTGTATGTAAACTGTCATCAGTGTTTACAGTATTATCACTGACCAGAAAACTGCAGTAACACTTTGTATAAAAGCTCAACTATAAACATATTGATATAGTGTTACAGTGCATTATAGACACTGCTAGAATTATTTATGAAATTGCATTCCACTTTATAGCTGTTTATTTTGCATTATGAATTGGTAACATGATACATGTAAATAGTGTTTATAACACTTTATCTTACCAATACGTAAGAAAAAAAAATCCAGTTCCACATTAAATAGTGCATGAATACTGCTAACACAGATTACACATTATGTTATGGATGGTTTTACAAGAAGAAAACGTTTGCTCCTGGTTATTATGCATCAGAATGTTCCTCAAACACTTTAGGAATTAAAAACTCTATAATTACAGGAACTTTCTTATTATGTATTGAGAACATAATTGGAACGTTCTCATAAGGTTTTCTAAAGTGTTTTGTATTGCGGCTTTTGGGAAAGGGTAATACAATCTTAATACAACCAAACAGGAACATTCATTCAAAACAGGAACATTCATTAAAAATGGTAGGAGAAGGTTCCATAAAGCAAAACATGCAACCAAAAACTAAAGTTATATATTTATTTAAAAAAAACTTTCCTGCCAAACCACAGGACAGACAAACACACGTTCAAGGAACATTCTTGTAACCAAAAATTAATGTTTCAGGAATGTTTCGTTGGCATGAGACCCTTTTTAATTTTTTTTTTCTTCTATTCTTTCCCTTCTTTTTAAAAGAAAATCTGGAAATCCTCATTTTTATTTGTCTTCTGTAATTTACTGAATTTAAATTGAGTGTAGTGCTAACGTTAACCAACCTTCTCGTTCTCACCGTATCAGCGATTGCACCTTTTTCTTTGTTAACTTAGAACCCATTTTTTCAATCTCTTTATTACATTTAGATCATGTAGCTGTTACTAGAAATGATAACGTATCAGAACTAGAACACATTTATATAAACATGCAATTTGAATGACATTCAGCACTACTCATCAACACCTTCTGACCAATCATTTTCAAGAATTCAACGGGTTATAAACGTATTCATGGGTTATTTTATATATGGTGTTTTCTAGCAGAAAGTAAAATATGACTGATTTTAATAGAAAATATGGCATGTAAATGTAACGTTCCCTTATAATGTCCTGTAATGAGAAGTCAGCGAGTGTGAACAGTAATGTGATGTATGCTAAACTACAGCATCACGCTCAAAGTGCTCTCCAGCAGGGGCGTTAGGTGGGTGGCTGTACTGCTCCTGCCGCTGCATTTCAGAATTCAATTCCTCAGTTCATTAACTACCTGCAGAACTGATTTAAACCATCCGTTAATAAGATGGTTCCAATTTCCAGCAAGCAGGGAAGGTGCATTTCTGGTAATGACTGATCATGTGTACTTGTAAATAGGTGAAGTGCAAATGACTTTCCATTTAAATGGCTCACTGATTGAAATAAATGTACTTTGCTAAGGCTCAATCCATCACGTTTCCTAATCTGGCAGGAAGTAGCCAGTACATTGATTGAGACTTGAGAAACTGACGGGGTTTTATTAATGTGCCTCAAATATGAGCTGAAAGTACCAATAAAACACTTTCACATGTTCCAGTATTGGTTAATGCTGTGTAGGCAAGTCATGTGCACTTTTAACTTTTAGCATTTGCATTTATTTCCTATGATTGCTTAACAGTAGTTCCAAGGCCAGTGGTAACGATGCAAGTAGCACCATTATTTAAATACATCTATTTTTTGTTTCAAAAAGTTGTTTCACTGAACTGAAGGTCACTGAGACCTCCTTGGAGCATAATGGTCAATTCTTGATGTTGCCTTCATTTAGCCAAGATGCATCTTTATTCCCGGAATTGTGCACAGAAGACAAGAACAGGTCAATAACGAGTCCGCTCAAGGCCTTATCGTCCCATTTCTTATCTATTCTTTTAAAAAGAAAGCTTTTTTTCCCCCCACAAATCTATTATTCGATTATTATTAGTATTGATTATCTTCTCTACCATTTGAAAATGTGAAAACTAAAGAAATAGTACAGATGAATCTCTTTTCCACATAATAAAGCTTAGTATCATTCAGAAATACAACCTAATTAAATGATATTGTTGCAGAGGCACAAAGAAATAATAGGAGTACCATCTAAAGTGGTGTCATGCCTGTATTTTATTGCTGATGGACTGTAGAGAATAAAATTTATTCATAAATAATATTATGTTTAGCCATAATACTAGGAAAAAAATTAAGTCTCCCCTCTCCTGTATTTGAAGGAACGCAACCAATCACAAGAAGGCAGGCATGGCAGACTCCAGCTGTAATCCCCAAAATATTCTTATGTGGATTTGCAGCTCCCCCAGCCATTTTTCATTTTCACTCTGTAAGGTATTAGTTTGACAGCTAACTGGAGCAAAACAAATACTACACACTTCAAAGGGGAAGAAAGGTCTAATAACAGCAACCTGCTTAAACTATTTTCATTTCATTTGCCATAGGAACATGTGCAAGCCTTAAATAAGATCTGCACACACAGGGGCAGTTCCCTAGCTGAAGATTAGGCCCTAGTCCTAACTAAAAAAAAAAAAATCACACACACACACACACACACATGCACAACCCCCCTCGTCTGGCCACCCTTGCCCAGGGTAAAGTTCCTATTGACAGTGTACTTTTATCCAACACTGGTCTTAATCATGGCTCTGTGTCCTCATCTCAGCACATTCCTCAGTGACCACCATTCTGAGACTCTTCCTGAAATAGGGAGCTGGCTCTATTGTTAAAGAAGAGCTTTTAAACATTGAGGTCCATGTCTTTCATATGCAAATGACTTTTAAGAAAATCACCACGGGGGACTAAACAATAAGACTAAAAGAATAGTTCAGGGGGAGAAAATCAGACTTCAACAATTTTCCTGTTAGAGGAAAAGGTAGCTGCATAGCTGATAAATCTATAACATCATGAAACACAACAACTATAACATTTAATAGAAATGGAAACTGACAACAACCTGTTAGCGTCATGCAAAAAAAAGATCAAACATTTCAGTCAGACAGATAATAGTACCATTCTGCATAAATAATTTTAAAAACCTCGCAGAATAAAATCTGAATTTACATTTTAAATATATGAAACAATCAAGCAATTTTAGAAGTCACACGGTAACAGAAGTCACATTTGCAAGTCACTTTGCAATTAATTAACAACTCAATGTGTTTTGAGGTTTATGTTGTGATTTTGGTGCTAATTAGTGGTCCCGTTCCGAAAATAGGCTATTAAATTGCTGCACAGATAATTCCTGTGCAAAACTAAGCTGCAGGGGAAAAAAAACTAAATCTTGGCTGAACAGCTGCAATTGAGGTGAAAACTTTTAGCAAATCCAATCAAGAGATCCCAGAAATACTGATTTCAGCCATGTGATGCACATTTCTAAGGCTCATGGGTGAGTCCCTTTGCAATTAATTAACTGAGGTAGCCGATGTGTGATGCTTTCAGCATATGATTTTTGTCCAAGTTTCTGGTCTTGTTACCCACACAAGTCGCCATTCCAGTGCAGAGCCAACTTAATCCCAGTGCAAAGCTTAACTCAGCTGCATGTGACGTGGTCAATTTGCAATTCAAATCTTTCTTTTTTTTAACCCGACAACTCCTTTACAGCCTCGAATCAGCAATCCAAACTTCGGCTGCGAGTTTCGCTAACAAACCTGTGAATATTGCGAGTAAATCAGCCAGGTTTAATTCGTGCATGCATTAAACCATTTATTTTTCTCTCCACAGCCGATTACCCTGAGTGAGAGCAAACCGCCTAATGGTCTTTTAATTGCCTGTGATGTCTGTTTCCAACTGTGATGGCCTACAGTCTTCATAAAATCAGAAATTACTGCTGACACCTAAAAGCTGCATTTGCAAAGCGTTTTGCCAAAATGAACACAACGCAGCCATATATTACCACGTCCATAATACTTAACGCAACCATGTTATTGGTCTGTAATTCTGACAGAAATAAGAACTCTTAAAACATAGAACGAATAAACAGCGTCGAATAATCGATTATAATCGATCATCAGTGAGAGAAGAAAGCTGGCGTGCTACGTCACACGACTGTCCTATACCTCGCGCCACATGACGACGTTAGCAAATTAGCTAACGCATAAACTAGCCTGACTAGATAGGATATAGCTCTGAAATAACTACAAAAATCATGGTTTTTATATGTTTATTTATTTATTTAATTCTTTATTTATTTAGCAGTGTGTTGTACAGAATTCAAACTGCGCGTTGTAGCTTCTTGTCGCCGGAATGAAGAACCGCCGGCGACGTTTTAACCCTTTTATTTTCATTCTGAGGGAAAATAAGCGTTTCTATAAGACTTTCTCACAGAAAGCAGGAGTATGCGGGCTTTATCTCTTCATCTGCTTGGAGTGAACACATCAGCGTTTAAAACGCACGATACGAACTCAGGCACACACACTGCCTCTCCTTCTTACACACAAACACACACACCCCAAACACACGCTGTCTCACCGCTTTCAATACACGCTTTGGCAACATGCCAGAGTCGATGCGCTCCTCGTAAGAGAGCCGCTGTTCGATTACTCGAGTACTCGAGAACACGAAGTAGCCTACAACATTATCTCACGCTGTAACAGCACTGCCTTTTTCTCCTAGTTACATTTCTCAGTTTCAGCGATGACCGAAATGTAGGAAGCGCAGAATTGCCTCCCAGGAGCCCACTAACAGCGTGTTTTGCCTCATGCATCATGACACGGGCTTACACACGCTGCACACCAACTTCCATAAAGTAGCACACGCGTTTTGCTTTTTAAGCAATGAAAAGGATCACTAGCTAGAGAAAGTGAGCAAAATGATTTACGCCGTGGCTATATATAAGCTGCATGTAAAAGCGTACAGGCAGTAAATCTGACACTAATTCCGGTGTAGCTACTATAAAGAAGGGAGCAACACGCTCGCGCTCACATTCACAATCAACGCACAGCTGCGTAACTTTGGCTTTCTATATTTCTATATTTCTATCCATCAGACTGGTGTTAAAATCCAACACAGAAAGCAAGCACAGGATCAGCTGCGCCATCGGACCGTTTCAGTTCGGCTCGGTTCGGTTCCGATCATGCCGCATACAGCAGCGCGACTGTCTCCATTCCCACATCACCCGTTTAACCAAAGGCAGCCATCCATCACCCATCATCCATCATCCTAACGCAACGCGTTTGTTTATTTATTTACATACCGATCTATTTATTTATGTATTTTTCTTTATTCATCAGGAATGACTGCACAGCTAGCTCGCATCATAGCCTATATACCCCGGCTTTTTAAAAGAAAAAAATGAATAAAGAATATTGTTGCGTTAGAAGGAAGTAAAGAAACCCGAGCGCCAACTACATGCCACGACTCTTTCTTTCTCTTTTCTCACTTCTCCAACATTACAGGCAGGCTACAATAAAACAGCACATCTACGCCAAAACAACACCTGCCCGCTTTTAATTCACCAACAACCCACAAAGGCCAAGGTGAACGCAAACATTCAGAAAGAAAAACATTGTTTCGTTAACTTGTTTCGTTACTTTTTTTTCCCCATCGTGGCAATCCATATGGCGCATCCAGGCAGTGTTTATGCGCGCGCTGTGTTTCACGCCCCCGCTGCTTGCTTGCTGCTCTGAGATTGTGTTTAGAGAATCCGCAAAAGACAGCGCCAAAAACAAAGGATGGATGTAAACAGTGAGCGTATACCTTGAAGAACAGCTGCCGCAATCGTGGATAAAAGCAGGAGACTTGCAAGAGCTCTGCTGGCTGCGTTCGCCATGTTGGACACCTGCTTCTTCTTTACTAACGCCGCTGTGAGTTTGGAGTCGCTTCACCTTCAGAGAAAGAGAGAGAGAGAGGGAGGGAGAGAGAGAGAGAGAGAGAGAGAAAGGAAGGGGGGACGGCAACGGCACATTCACAATCTACGCTTCTCACAGCCTAACAAAAACACTCCTTGTTTTAAACACCAATAATCGTTACTTACTATGCCGTATTTGTTACCCCCAAAATAACAAACGCATACAGAGGAAACGGTTCTTGCGAAGGCGAGTTTTAATAAATAGTCATGAAAGTTTTCTTTTAGAAAGCTGCATTTTCGTCACGCTTGTTCAAACTGTCTTTGGCGAATACTTTTGGTATCTTATCCGTCCTTTGGCCTGACCGTTGGTCCCGTTGAGAAAACAATGGTGTCGCACAATGGCAATTTGCATTACTGATGGTCATCGCGACTCTCTTTGCTGAATCGGCTCCTCCGAACAAAGCCGTCTGATTCAGCCGAGGCTCATTTGCTTTGAATCGCTGCTGTGGCTTTAAATCCAAAACGAAACCAAGTCAGCTTTACATGCTGCATAGATAATATATACACATCGTCTGTACTAAACTAGAACAAGGAGAACACTCAGGAGTGTGTTGTGGATTGTTTTCCTATAACAGCACATTCCAAAGTGTTTTATTCTCTCTATACCACAATGATTACAATGATTCATTTCACAGTGAACCATACATTGTGCTTTAAAAAAAATAGTTACATTTAATGGTGTGGATCATAATTGAGGCAATTTACTATTATTATTTACTTTATAGCAGCTATAAATAGTCATTACTTTACTACTGTATATATTTTTTCTTTCTCTCTTGATGCTGAAGGCAAAAAAATACAGCAATATCATGTTACTGACATTTGGCAGACATCCTTATCCAGGGTGACTTATATTTACCTCATTTATACAACTGAGCAGTTGATGGTTAAGGGCCTTGCTCAAGGGCCCAGCAGTGGCAGCTTGGTGGTGGTGGTGGTGGTGGGGCTTGACCCCCCCCAACCTTCTATTCAATAACCCAACACCTTAACTACTGAGTCACCCCTGCCCCTGAGAAGCTGAATACACTCCAGAGTCCAGATTTGAGTGCATTAATGTAAAACGGTCATATGAATTACATACAGAACCTCTCTCAAAGCTGATGTTATGGAAAATGAATCAACACCTTCTGACCAATGTAGATCTCTTTGTTCAGAGAGAACATGCAGGTAAGAATTTCATGGCACAACATACTTTACTTGAAATAGTGTATGTATAACTATGTTATTGACATTTTACTCACACATTCATTTTATAGCATGTTTTCAGTGCTATTGTTTATGGTAGGCACAATCTCATCAGGCAAAAAAAAACCCCATTAAAACCTCAATTCTGCTTTAATAATTCATCCATATTTTAAAATCGTGTTTTATTCGTTATTAAAAAGAAACTTACAGGTCAAGCACAACAGCACTTCGTTTTCCTTTTCTCAGATCGTTTTCTTATAGGCTAAACAGTCGTTCGTGTTGATGAATCGATTCGCCGAAATGAGTAATTCACGAGGAATCGATTCCTTTACGATTCGGCAAGGCCACTTTAAATAAATAGATAGAGCGCCTCTACTGGTTATTTCTAGTCAATGGTTTCTCTATTTATTCCAAGCAGACACTTACAGGGGTTAGACAATGAAACTGAAACACCTGTCATTTTAGACCACAATAATTTATTAGTATGGTGTAGGGCTTTAAATCCAAAACGAAACCAAGTCAGTTTTACATGCTGCATAGATAATATATACACATCGTCTGTACTAAACTAGAACAAGGAGAACACTCAGGAGTGTGTTGTGGA
>JAOUQY010000021.1:14021304-14036632 GCA_028566355.1 Doras micropoeus
CTGGTCCAATTTAGCCATGAAACCTCCCACACTAAAATGACAGGTGTTTCAGTTTCATTGTCTAACCCCTGTACTTTTAAAGGAGAATAATATCTTATAATAAGCCCTATTGTATATTATACCTTAAATGGTATAAATCCTGTACAAACAACAAAGGACAAAAAAAAAAGAAAGAAAGAATAAAAAATATAGGAAATGCTAATACAAGGAAACTGTAGTAGACCATATACAAATATATGAATGAATAGATAATGCATACTGTAAACATTTAAGCCATGTCTCATATGAAGGAAGGTTAAAGGGCATGAATGAATCAATTTGTTATAAATTACAGTTGTATCAGGAAGCAAATTTGAAATAAAGAAAGAACATCCCCACGTTCATGGGTGTATAATCATATATTCATGAATAAA
The DNA here is from genome assembly GCA_028566355.1 of Doras micropoeus. Lineage (NCBI taxonomy): Eukaryota > Metazoa > Chordata > Actinopteri > Siluriformes > Doradidae > Doras > Doras micropoeus. The sequence continues at coordinate 14,021,718 of JAOUQY010000021.1, forward strand.
TTACCCTAAGGTAATTTTCACAGAAGCCAACACTAACATGACCAAATGTACATTTTAAATGTTTTCTTTTAGTGATTATTCTATGGCTATAAATAAGACCCATAAATTGACAGTTTTTTTGACTCTAGCCCTGCAGTCTGTGGACCGACGAGCCACCTTCAGCTAAATAATACATACCTGCACGTGACTGGATAAACCTTAACTGAATATTTTCTACAGAAACTGAACCAATTTATGTTTAGAAAAGCATGTCCAGTTTCCATTTGACTGTAAAATCTGTTTTAAAGAACATAGTAGATTTAGAACTATTCTAAAATGTTATGTCAATTAGTATGATCAAACAAAATTGTAGGATTAGCAGTGAGTACCATTTACTATATCCAAAAATACCAGTTTACTTGTGAACATTACCAAAATGCAAACTTTCTCAGATTAACATATCAGTCGTACTGCACAATCCTACAGCTACTTCTTTGAAAACCAGGCATTTACCCATACACAATGATACCTGGATAGCCACTGGTCAGATACAATGTCCTTGCTCTTTATTTACTATCATATATTATTTGGTGTATTCCGAAGTGCTTTCCAAAAATCAAATATTTCGCTCAGAGGCATTGTGTGCCACTGCAATTCTCATGTCATTTACTGTTGTTTGTCCAAACTAATCATAAATAGATAATCTTTAAGGACAGGCCTTGTCAATATATTATCCAAGCTGTAGAATAGGTGAATGTCAAAAAGCAGTAAAGTCACAAACATTGTTAGGATGGGATATCATGGGAACATCACTATCTTCTGCTGTGTGTCATATTTGAGTGGAGAAAGTCTGTAATGCCCAGGAGTTTGTGGGGAATGTGTCTCATATTCCCCACAAAATATGGGGGGTGGTGGGGCAGGTTTGTGTTGTAGTTCTTGGACATTGGCCACCAACTGTGCGGCTTGGTTGCTCAGCAACTGCTACTGTTTATGAGTTCAGTTTTTATGAATTATTGTGTGTGTGTCCCCCCCCGCCCGTCATATTTCTGTGCTTGGCTCACACTCAATATCTGTTTCCTCCTTAGCTGCTTAATCCTCCAGCCACTCCCAAGGACTTTTAGAATCCTACTTTAAGTTGGACACATAATTAAAATGATAATTGAATATGATCTAATCAAAAAGTGACACCTGCTGCACTGCAGGTGTATAGAAGGTATTACGGTTGTAAATGTTAATTGGTTTACGCGCCATATGTTTCCAAAGGAAGGTGAGGTGGCATCTTTTCCCATGATGGTGATTATGTTTACAAGAGTGGTTTTCTTAAAATCAAAATCATTTTACATAACAGTTCATATTACACTCTTAAATGTGTTCATTTATTATTATTTTTCTTACATTTGGATGCACAAAAAGGATTGAACATATGTTACCCTACAAAACAGGGTTCATTACAATTTATTTCCAATTAAAACCCATAATTCTCCAACATATGGTTTTAACATACACTTACCGACCACTTTAATAAGGATAACGACACTTGTGCAATGCATAACATTACACAGATACAGGTCAAAAGCTTCAGTTGAAATTCACATCAGAATGGAGGAAAATGTAATCTCTGTGGCATGATTGTTGGTGCCAGTCAGGCTTCTTTGAGAATTTCAGACTGTACTGATGTCCTGGGTTGTTTATACACAAGAATGGTGTGCAAAACAAATTCACATCCAGTGAGCAGCAGTTCTTCATGAAGAAATGTGTTGTCGATGAGAGTTGTCAGTGGAGAATGGCTAGATAGGTTCGTGCTGAAAGGGAGGCTATGGCAACTCAAACAACAGCAACCATGGTGAGCAGAAAAGCATGTCGGAATACACAATATGCTGAACACTGCGAGAGGTGGGCTACAGCAGCAGAAGACCACATTGGGTTTCATGCCTGTCATCCAAGAATGGGAATCAGAAGCTGCCATGGGGACAGGCTCATCCAGACTGGGAAGCTGAAAATGGGGAAAAAGCTGCATATTCAATCTTCAATTGTCTATTTTCAGTGAGCCTGTGGATAAAGGTTTGAACCTGGCCCAATAAATGAATTTAGAATCCCTGTACTAATTAAAAATAATGAGCTCTGTTATAGAATTAAAAGGTTTATAAAAATTAAAACCTAGTCTGTTATTCCACTAAGGAATGACACAAAAAACTCATGAAGCCTGCTAATGATATGAAATTCTCTTTATTCACTATTTGTACAATGATTATACATAAGTTAATCTTATCTATAGACCTTAATGGTAATTTATAACTTGTGTTTCAGTTATTGGGGTTCGAATAGCAACCATTTCATTTGAGAGAATTAAATGGTCTCTATTCTATTCTTAAAGATGGGCTGTGATTTCCACCACTGTAACATTCTTTTTAAATGGAAGCCCTGAATCCCACAATAAGAACCACTACTCTGAACTACAAAATGAGTTGAGATGCAAAATGCAAAAATGATAAAGGACCTCAATGAACCTAGATCATGTGTGACCATGTCACTAATAAAAAACACTTCAGGTTACATAGCCTTTGACCTTGGGTAACCTCGGGGACATCAATAATCCTACACATTGTGTATAACAATTTTGCATTCCTCAGTTAATTGAAGTATTTAGTTTGTAAATTGTACAGTACTGTGAAAAAGTATCTGCCTGTTCCCAATTTCTTCAATTTTTTGCATATTTGTTATGCTTGAATGTTTCAGATCATCTACTTTAAAAACTAATTTTTTTAACTACTTTAAAAATTAGACAAAAATAATTGATGTAAACACAAAATGCTGTATTTAAATGATATCGTTCATTCCTGGCCCTATGTGAAAAAGTGTCTTGTAATAAAATTAGTTGGACAATCTGAAACATTCAAATGTGACAAACTAGCACAAATAGAAGAAATTGTCAAGGGGCAAATACTTTTTCACCGTACTGTATGTGCTGATATTGTTAAACTGTCCTCTTGTAAGGATGTGAAACCTTTTGTGCTCGTTCCTTATATCAGCTCAGGATTGCATTCTAAAACAGAGCTAAATGTTGCCTTAAAAATCTCCCAGTGTAAAATTGATTTAGAAAATGATTAATGATTAAAAATAAACACAGTTGATTTTGATCTGATCCACATGGATGAGTTTTGCCTGAAATGAAATGAATAAAATACATCTCAATACAAGTTTAATGAATGTGAAATTACAATAAAGATTTGTGGCCTATTAAAATGGCTGAGTAGAGAAGGAAAAAGTTATGGCTGAAGTACAAGTTTCTAAGACTATGACAATTTTTTTTAACCATCAGTGAGTCAAAATAATACAAATTTCTGCAAAATATTTTCCTTTTCACAATGAAAAGTTACTAACTACCTACAACAAACTACTAAAATAGTTGCTGAAAACAAAAAAAAAGAATGTAGCGCTACTGTCATGATTCAGCCTAATGAATGTCATGTAATTAGAAGAAATGAAGTTTTGTATCGCTTTATTAAGTTTGGAGATGGTAAGCTTTGCACCAGTCATTTTAATTATGGCCAGATGCAATTATTTAAAATAGTTGTGTCAGCTCAACTAGACAATTAGGCTACTACTTGACTAGAATTTCTGTGGTTTTCTTGAACTTGGATAATAAAAAGCCACTTCCTGGTCTCTGGGGATCTTGCATTTTCTAATGTCTGCAGCTTTCTGGAAAAATGCATGAGACTGGTGTTGTTGATTATATGACCAGTAGAAGTTTTGCTTTGGTACAGCTCTTTTCTTTTTTCTATTCAAAGCAGAGTGAAGTTTCTTTTTGAAGCTTTTAACAATGCTGTAAATGTAATAACTTCAGAAAATACTACCCTTCTGTGCAATACCACAGGCAGGAGTGTAGTGGTGGCTAAACTATGAATTCTGTGACCAAACATGTACCATGGCATACCAGTAAAAAGCTTTATTTAGAATATTTGTTTATTTGTACATTTGAATGTACATTTTTTTTGTGAAAATATGAATTGGTCTAGCTATGTGAAGCTGCAGAACCATAGTTTCAGAGCAGCAGTTTTACAACAGCAGTTTAAAGCAAGTGGCATTGAACAGATGCTCAGTAGGACATCGTGTGAACCTGCTAACTCACGCAATTGTGCCATGTAAACAGTTTGTGCCTGATTGTATATGACACCCTGCATATTACCATTCAGGATGGGGAATTGTTACCAATATTTGCAAGTTTGTTAAAACTTTAAATGACAGCCCACTTTTACAGGAAAAGTACCTGTTAAGTATTTGTGTAAGAAAAAATAAGTAAAAGGTATGATTGTAGAAGTAACTGATTGTTTCTGGGTAATTTACACATTTTACAAATAGGGAACAAAATAACTCTTCTGAGTTCATTCTATTTCCGAATGTAATTATAGATTACATATTTAGTAGTATTGTAGAAGTAAATGGTCATTACTGGCTAATTTATGAATTTCTTTAGCTAAAGCAGAATTGCTGCAGTATTATTTTTGTATTCTTTCTTGTGTAATTGTGTTGGTGGTTCCAATAAAATAATATTATGCTTAGTTTAAGCCTGATTGAAGTTTTATTCCTGCACATCTAGTGTAAGTATACATAGTCCCATGTAACCACTATCACTATCAACTTTGAGGTGAAATTCAAGGATAATCGACTGATATTTTGTGCTGATATTATTTCAGCTAATTAAGGTATGTTAAGGAATGTTCTTAGGCCTACTCATGTCTGATTTTGGGGTGTCTGCAAGTGGCGTAGGTAGAAAAACACACTTGGGCAGGCCTGTAAAAATGGGTAGACCTAGGTTTTTTGTATTTGTCTCACCCTGCTATCCCATATCAAATATGGTTATGCCAAAACAATTTTAAAAATTGCTCCCGGACACTGTAGACGAGGCTGCCTACCACCCCAGGCTAGTGTGTGCTCACTTCACTAATGTGTATGTGTGTTCCACTGCACGGATGGATTAAATTCCTCTGTGTGCAAGCACAGTACGATAATACTTCACTTTCACTTTCACTAAAAATGACAACCAAGTTCTTTTTTTTTTTTTTTTAAAAACCCCACAAAATTTAGTAGCTTACAGTCTTGTGTCTATATGAGCAGAAAATACAATCTAAGCACTTTTAGATTGCCAATTCTCAAGGTCATGAGGACTAGCATTGACAATTATTAATGCAGCTAATTAATGTTATGCCTAAACCTAACCCTAACCTTAACCTCCATAATGAAAAGTCATCTTTGAAACAAAGCACAAGAGACATACTTTAAGGAGCTGATGGCGTGAGTCTGAAAGTGAGGGTCTGAAAGGCCAGCACTTGTGGGGGAACCACTGCCAGCTTACATGACAGTGTGATTTTGTGTTGAATATGGATATGAGCCTCAATGGAAGCTAGCAAAATTCTCACTTGCTTCACACTCTTCTCCATCTTCCAGACATGATTTCTTTAAATATCTTGCTATGGATAATTGTTCTGACATTTGATTTCTTTAGCTGTCACATTTTAATTTCACCAAAAAATCTGAATATTCCCAAATCGCTAGCTTCCTGCTGCAGCATTTCACAATATTCAGTGTACAATGCACAAAAACAAGATCACATACAACTGTCAAAGGCCAACATTAAAAAATCTGAAAAAATGGAAATTTGAAAAAATACCTTTGTTTGTTTGCATAGGACTGTAGTCAATCTGGCTAGATTCAACAGTGTTTATGACACTAATGTTCTTTTATTTCAATTTTATGTCACAAATTAATCAGAAACACACTATAAACAATAGAAATGTTGATTAGCCCTGACAGTCACCAAGATAAGCCAAAAACGTGTCAGTACATGCCCTGAAATTCAATGGACTGAATTTACTGTTAAACTGCTGGTCTAAATCTGTTGCTCTGTGGCTCTGTGACAGATATTATTGGCATTAATTTACTACCAAACTACACACAACAGACCTTCCTCTCCCCTGCTAGCTGTGTAAAAATAGCATTTCAAAATTTGTAACAATCTGAGTGATTCTATATTTATTTGTATAGGGGTTCTTTTGTGCTCACTTTGTGTTTGAATTCTTTTGCTAGTGTCAGCAGGGGGAGGCTTGCTTTTGTCCCACAAAATTGATGTATATCTATTTGTCAATGACAGGAATCCAGACATGTAAAGCTAGTTAACACGCCCTATTCTATGGCTCTGTCGAGAGCCTGGCTCCCACAAGAGATGATGATTGTTCACAGATACCACATATGCTGATAATGCTGCATGAATATACTACAGCTTGCGCTGGTAAAACAATAGGGAACTCTAGCTAAATTTAAAGTTGTGTTGTGTAAATGCTAATTAGAGGTGTGTAAATGCTATTTCAGAAAAGTAGGAGGTGCATAAATATTGTTTGTGTGTTTAGCCCCCAGTACAGCCCCATCTACAGGGGAGAAAAAAAATACACATTTATAAAAGAATGTATTTGTAACTTAGTTTAAAAGTAAGTATACTAGCCTGTTTTTTAAATAAATACTAGCCTTTATTGTCTAAATAATATAAGCCTGTCAGTATGTTTAAACAATTACGGTTTAGCACTATTAGAAAGTTTCATGAGTAGTTAAGTAATGACTTTATTAATTAATTTTTAAAAACATTTTACACTAAAATTACACCTCTATTGTTACTCTTTAGCTGTGTTTCTCAAAGTTTTTGCAGCCAGAGACTGGTTAAATTGTCAAATAAATTTCATGGGCCCCTTCTGAACACAATCCAACTACTAGGGTCATTACATGATAAAAATATTGACCTACACAGTTTAATGCACTCAAAACCAACAAAACACTGTTATGGCTAGCCTGAAGAACTAATACAGAATATTTAATTTGTTTTAATCATTTATTTCACTGGAACTGTTTTCTTTTTTTCCCATTTTGACAAGTTGCACATGCTATGGATATTACACTATGTAGCAAAAAGTGTGTGGACTCTTGACCTGCACACCCATATGTGCTTTTCAAACATACAATTCCAGATTTAGTCTCTTTGTTGCTGTTATAATAACCTTCAATATTCTGGGAGTACTTTACACTAGATTTTGGAGTGTGGGGATTTGCTCTTTAACCCACAAGAGCATTAGTGAGATCAGGCATCGGTATTGGGTGAGGGGGCCTGGGATGCAGTTGACATTCCAGTTCATTTGAAAGGTATTCAGTAGGGTTGAGGTCAGGGGTCTGTGCAGGTCTCTCAGGTACTTCAACTCCAGCCTTGACCAACCATTTCTTCATGGACCTTGCTGTGACATCTGACCTTGCTTGCACTGTGTGTCATACTGGAACAGGTTTGGGCTCCTTAATTCCAGTGGAGGGAAATATTAATGGTACAGCATAGGAAACTCTAGACTATACTATACAATTGTGTGCTTCCAAATTTGTGGCAACAGTTTAGGAAAGACTCCCATTGCTGGTTGATTAGCTAAGGGTTTGAATAATCCAGCTTCTATAGTATAGCTACAGCTGCTACAGGCCCGGGTCATCTTTGGACCTTGGAAGTGTAAGTCATGTAGTCTCTGGAACCATTTTGATAATATTGGAAGTCTGTTGCAGCTTGTTTTGCTGAAGGGTGCCATAATATATTACAATCTTTCAGTCTGCTTGGCTCTGCTGGGGAAGTTTGCTGTCTCATCATTTCCATCTTTTTACATGGAGACTGTTGCAGATTCATCCTGTGAATTCTCTTCATCTAAAGATTAAAAATCTGCACTGTTTAGTAGCTTGTACTACCTTGTCTCTGAAGTATCCTCCGTTTCTGAAACCTGCTTTTCAAGTATCTCTATTACAGTCCAAAAGCAGTGATCAGACTTCTTTGACTGTTAGTCTTCAAAAACTGATTTCATCCATGAAGCATCCATGTCTGAAAATGTCTATTGAAATACTGAAGAAGAAATACGCTTGTAAATACTCTTTTTATCCCCAGAGCATGTGCAGTCAGACATGTTTCAAATAAATGTTTACTTTTGGTCTGTGCAGCTATCTTTGTACATGAAAGTACTGTATATGGATCAAAATTACCCACACCATATTTGTAAACAAACTGTGTATGGATATTTTATTCCTGAACTTTCCATTATCTGATCTGCTTATTAATCAGACTCCTTGGTATTTGAGTTATTGAGGTTTTGATTAAACCCATTCAGTTCAAGTCAAAAAGACTGAAAACACAATAATGAACATAACATCGACAGTTTGTGACTTGGACTTCAGTCGTAATTAAGTTGCATACACAGTGACTTGAGACTCGTCCTCGAAAGACTTGAGAGTGGGGACTCCTGAGTGGCGAAACAGAAAAGATCGCGAATTGATCCCGATGATGCTATAGCTGTCTGTGGCCAGGAGTTCATAGAGCAAAATTGGCCATGCTCACAGCATATGCTCTCTTATACCAATCACAGCAACACTAGCCAATCATGGGCGTCTGTGAACTCATGCATACAGAGATGAGCGGGATGCACTTTCCTCTGAGTGTGTTACACTGCTCCCTAAATTTGCATGAGTCAGAGATGAAAAGATGTGATGGCTGGTGTCACGTGTCTCAGATTGGTAGCTGTCACATGATATGGGTGAAATCCTGATGGGTGGGAGTTGGCTGTGACCCCCTTTTTGGCATATTAACACTACGGAAATGTCTGACGAGCTCAATGCCATTCCAGCTAAAATGTACACATGCATGCAGCCACAGATGACACTAGCATAAGAGAACTGAGACTTGACTTGGACTTGCTCCTCAAAGACTTAAGGCTTGACTTGGACTGTAGATCAAAGATTTGAGACTTGACTTGAACTTGCAAACAAGAGCATCTCTGTCTTCATAGATCCAATTTTGAGAACCTTAGCTGAACAGGATTACCTGTGATATACTACAGTATTATAAAAAGTCAGGAAGACAGAATTGATTATAAACCTTTAAAAAAGATGTGCACATTTAAATTCAAAACAATTTTAGACAATTTTAGACAAACTAAGACTTTCGAGGACATACAGGCATCATGTGTGTACCACTTATAATCACTTTGAATGCAGGGTTACTTTAAAATGGCCACGTTTGTATTTTGCATATCAAGAAAAATATAGGCTGTGTGATTGGATTGGCAAAAAACACAACATATTTTGATACCCTCTGGAACTTTTAATCAGCAGACACTGTTGTTTGATATATTTGTTGGATGGATGCTCCTCAACTTCACTTGCCCCCTGAGAAATTATTTGAAATATTCACAGCTAGAACAGTGAAAGGGACCAAAGGAAATAAATTTTCTTTTATAATGAGACAGAATTTGAGTGGAATGCTTTAATGCTGTATGGCTCATTAAACTCTGCTGACTGGGCCTGGGTGGCAGATGAGCATTAGCTTCACAGTCCATAACACAGTGCTGCAGTCTTCAGGCGACTGTTTAGTAGGCATTCTGCAGAGCTGAAAGAACTGTTCCACTCTTCTTTCCAGCTGACCTACCAAGGCAATGTATCAACTTAGCTTAGATATGCTGATTTTAAAGGAAAACTTCACACTGAAATGCATTTAATATATTTATATTGAAATATCTTTTATGTGCTTAGCCATTCTGGTACTAATTTGTTAGTGTGTTCTGCTGCACTGACATCACAGTCTGACATTTCTAGTGCAGTTACAATGTTGTGTCATAGGAAAAGAAGGTTAAATAATCTCAACCATAGTGATAACTGTCAGGTTTCACTGTCTAAAAACATAAGAATAAAAGAGAAACACAAGAGAAATCCAGTATGAAAATAGTGGAGACAGCAAACACTGGACTCAAAGGTTCAGAACGCAGTGCAGCACAGTTACTCCGATTAGTGGTAGAGACTCGGCGTAGCTAGTTAATGCCAAGATGATGAGCACAATGGAGTTTTGATGGTAGTATTAGCGTAAATGTTGTACTTTTGAAAGCTGATCTGTTTAAGCAGAGTGTAGAGATGAGGAGGTGAGAGCGAGCCGAACAGACTAAAGAACTAAAGTGCTAATGCATTGCTCTCTTTAGGTAGAAATGAAGCAAAAGACTGGAGCTAAACCTCACTCAGTAGATATTTTAAGTGTGAGAAAAGTGCATAGCATGGAGAAAACTAACAATGGCAACAAAACAACTTCAAGCAGATTACTTTCTGTCTCTCTAATACACTGAAAATAGTTTTTACAGTTTTTCAACAGTAAAATTTAGTTTTTTCCTGTATTTCAAAATGACAGTAAATTATATTAAAAGTACAAGAATAAACTGTTTATTAAAATCTGTCATGTGATTTAACAAAAAAAAAATCGGTGTATATGGATTACTTTAAATATCTGTTTTTTAACAGCTTTTAGATGAGACTTTTGACAAAACTATCTGTAAAAATACATTATTCTTTTATTGAAAAAAGTGGCAGCATTTTCTGTAATTTACACGATATAAGATTGCATCTAATCCACATTTAACAAAATAAAATGCTTTTATTTAGACAGTTTATTAATGTATTTAAATAAAAAATTTACTTACTAAAGTAACTCTGACAGTTCATTTAAACTTGGGCTTTTGTAATATACAATTTAATGGTTTTTGTAGGGTTAGTGTGTAAAATGGTCTTGGATTTATAGTACTTCTAATAATGCAAACAACAGCTAAGAAATGGTGCGAGTGGTTAAGGGGAAAGCCATGAGAGTAGGACGGCATCAGTTTGAGTCCTGCGAAAGATTAGACCGAAGTGTTGTTGAGCAACATGTGAGATCGCCACCTAGAGTTTTCACGTTACTTTCTGGCTGCCAGAAAATTACCATTTTTTATGATACCTTTTTTTTTTTTTTTTTTTTACAGTGAATTCAAAGTCAAAATGTGTGCAAGAGCTTTTGCACATAAAAATGACATGCATTCAACATGTATGAATCAATAGTACAATTACAGCACAGACGGATTTAACAATGGGCTAATTTTACTTTTGGAATGGTAGAGGCAGCACACACATACTTGTGTCAGTTTTGTCATATTGCCAAAAATTTTTTAAATAAACTTTATTTACAAAGCATCAGTAACCCATGGAGTTAAATCAATTTTCTTTTTTTTAAAGACTGTTTCCATTGTAAGCTTTTTTTGCATTCATGTATACGAGAGTTTTTGGGGTTTTTTTTTAAAAGCGATTTAAAGGAAAAGCAATGCCAAATTGTCTTGAATTCTCTTTGGAGACTTTGAAATTAGGAGTTAAAGGTCTTTAAATTAACTAGGTTGCCATTCTTAATTCCTTCCCACATGAGCAAATTGGTGAAATAAATGCAGCATTTACATATTGTAATTTGCTCTAAAGATGTAAGTGCATGGGAGCAAATTACCATATTTATTTATACTGAGGGCAGATGTTAATTATTAGAAATCAAAACCATAGCTTAAGGCCATAGAACAGCCCTTTTTCTGTGTTATGCAAATTATGACTACAGTGAAGTTAACAGTGAGCTTTGATTTCAAACTGATGGTCACATCCTATCTAAATACAAATTATAGCTTTATTATATAGTTGAACAGTTAGTTCTGGCCAAGTAATCTGACTGGACAAGGCACATTCCAGGAGTGCTGATATTAGAGTGTAACAGCACTGGGACTTGTAACTCTGTATCATTCTGCTTTAAAGGTGTGTTCAACTAACTGTTACTGTTATCTATCTTAGAATGTAACAAACTTTGCACCACAAAGATGAACATATTTCAACAAGCAACATTTAAATATATAAAATTTTAATTAAAATGTATTATTTTATTTTTCTTTTGTACCATGTAGAGCTACACAAAGTAGCTAGCTAGTGTGCAGAAAAAATATGTATGTGTTGCTTGGCAATGTTGTAGTCCCAGTTCAGTTGCAGAAGTACTTGTGTTGGCAGAGCCAAATACATCATTAAATAAACAAATCATAATCTCGTGTAGCTTGATACTGTTAACTGTAGAACCGCTGTATAAAAGCAATATTACACTTGAGGTTGTGATGTTATACTGAATATCAGCATGACAGTAATTATCTTCCTACGACTGAATTACAGCTGTACTGATATTCAAGATAACAGCTCTCCCTCTTGTGGAAAATACTGTACGCTGGAATTAAGTTTCAAAAGAAGTCTGTGGAGAAGAGTTTCTTAAAACATGGTCTAGTGAATGTAAGCTTCTAATGGATCAGAATGTGTTCATTCACTTTCTGTAAAAACAGTTCTGACAGTAGTTTTGGTTGTAAGCTTTATATTAAACCACTTGTTTTACTATGTTATTGTTTCTGTAGTAGCATGTATGACCTACACTCCATATAAATGGATTAAAATATATGTAACTATTCATATGCTGAATTTTTCTGGAGATGTTTATTTAGCAGTTTTGGAAGAAGTCTCTGGTGTTAGTGTTTTGTAACAATCAGAGGTAAAGCTGTAATTTTTTTCCCCATGCAAGAAAGTCTTCAGGGCAAAGGAATTTTTGGTTTTGCTGTATTATTACAAAATTCACTTTTTCTTATTAGCTTCAAGAGAGCAAAAAGTGTTACGGGGGGGGCCTGGATGACTGGACCCAAGTGCAGGGGTTGGCTATATATATAAATTTAACCCCGGGCAAAAAAGGGGGGAGAAAAGAAAATCCATACGAATATATACTTTTATTTATCTATCTTATTTTCTTTATTTTATTATGTTTTATTGTGCGACACGGACTCGGCCTGGAATCGAACCCATGTTATCTGTATACTGAGCCTATGACTTGCTCCTGAGCTAAGCATACACGTGCATACACGCAAAAGTAATAAGCTCAAAAGGAATTACCAATCTTGCGGTCTCAAACAAAGGAGATATATTTTCTTCAATGAACATCAAGGGGAAAAATGATGAATGAAACTGCATCACCAAATGCTAATGGGCGCACCTCTTATAAGCGTTTAATGGGAATGCTGCTGCCTGAGCAGCCGAGAAAGCTGAGCTCTGGTTTAGAGCAACGAAAAGAGTCCCTTACAGATTTCCTCGGGCATTAAGCCCTACCCCGTGATCTTACCTCTATAAAAGTGAAATCGTTAAATAGACGCCGTAGCATTGAGAGAAAGATGCTGCCTGGGCAGCAGAGAGAGCATTGTGCTCAGATTAGAAGGCAGAGGAAGAGAAAGAAAATAGTCCCTAGCAAATTACCTCAGGCTTTAAACCCTTACCCCATGATCTCACCTGTATGAAAGTGAAATCATGAAGTGAAATAGACGCTGTAGTGTTTGAAAGAATAAAGCTGCCGAAGCAGCAGGGAGCATAGTGCTTGGATTAGGAGGCAGAAGAAATACTAAAGAGTTCCTACTAGATTACGTCGGGCATTAAGCCCTACCCCGTGATCTCTCCTCTAAAAAAACAGACCCCTAATAAAAGGACAGGCTTTTGATGGAATGACTGTTTATAGTTGCTTTAACATAAGTGATAATAATATTTTTTTTGTTCTACATTATTAAAGGTAACTTTAACTGAATTAAAATCATGACGCTTCTTTCTAGAATAAGGCACCGTAGCCAGTATTTAATGATAATAGTAACTCTACTTTATGTTGGGCTGCACCACACCACCTCCACCCCACTGCTGATTATTTTCCTATAAAAGCACAATCCCATGTGTTTCATAGAATCTATTAATCAGTAAAGATATATTTGTGTTTTTTCTGTCTGTAATTTATTTGTTTGTTTATTGTAACTGGCTGCATAGGCAGATTTGATATGGCTACATTCACTGACATGTTTGTAGATGTATCTCTGAGGGAGGCATGTTGTACATTCAGTCTTTCTAAGACAAAAGATACAAATAGCTTTATAATGAAGTGAAGCATTATTCTATCCTTCACTGTATAAAAGAGAATTTTGTAAAGATTTCAGCTTGACGTCTCGGCATTATTGATGTGATTAGGTAGTTAGTTCTTCCATCTATTATACATTTGCTATGTGTGCAGAATGTTCTTCTGATAAAAAAGAGTTGCACCTTAAAACCTTTGTCAATACATATCTCCATGCTGAACAGTCATGTATCAGATGAAGAAGGTTGACAACTTAAAGGAAAACAACAACAAAAAGTGTTTTACAAAAGGGTTGAGTCATCACATGCTTGTGGAACAGCTTCATTGAGCCTTGGCAAAGGTTGTACAAGTCTCTGGACCTGTACCTGTGGAAATACAAGGTCTGTCTGGACAGTAATGAGAATGAAAGGTCAGTTAGAGTGGGATCTCAGATAGGACCAATTTCAGTTACATTTTAGCCTTTGCAGTGTTCAGACATTTGTTGTTGGGAAACTCTGCTGTAGTGCCTCATCACTGGAACAATGATACATGATCACATTCTGTGTTGAATGTGGTGAAATTGGTAAAAGTAGATCAGAAGCCTAACATTTAAGAAATGTTAGGGACAAGCTACTCTATCATCCCTATCATAGTCTACTGAGTCCACAAAGCTTTCAACAGAGTGATCATAGGAGATGAATAATGGGTGTTTGGTTACATTGTTCATGGTTTTTTTTTTATTCTCAAGTGATCATCCTTAAAGAATTTGTAACAGAAGGTCAAATAGTAAATGGAACATTTTAGTGTGGAATTTTGGAACGTTTGTGGAAGAGGGTTTAGCATGTGTGCCTTCATCACCTCTTTATGGATCCTCCATCATGACAACACACCAAGTCACACTTCACTGGCTGTAAATGCATTGGTTCCTTGTGATTTCTTCTTGTTCCACCAGATTAAAGCACATTTGAAAGGCCATCACTTCAGCACCAAATGAACCACATTCTCATTACTCATCAGACAGGCCTTGTATAAATACCGTTCTTCCAAAAGATATTTCTTCAGTTTGTGTTTCGGTGATAGTGGTGGGGGCAGGGGTGGCTCAGTGGTTAAGGTGTTGGGTTACTGAATAGAAGGTTGGGGGTTCAAGCCCCAGCACCAC
>JAOUQY010000021.1:14036683-14048845 GCA_028566355.1 Doras micropoeus
CCATCTCCACATCATTGCATTCAGTTTTTATTCACAATTTGTTTAGTGTCCCAACTTTTTTGGAATCCGGGTTGTAACACTTGTTGGTGGTTGGGTCCATATTTAATCATGAACTAATGTTTCTTGGTTGATTGATCCAGATGTCAGAAACTAATGTTTCTGGGTAGTTTGGTCCACAGCTATTCAAAAAAGCAATATTTCTGGGTAGATTTGTCCATGTGTATTCAGAAACTAATGTTCCTTGGTTGTTTGGTCCACATCTAGTCAAAAAAGCAATATTTCTAGGTGGATTCTTGGTGATTTAGTCCATAAGTAGTTAAAGCCAAGCAGTGTTTTTGGGTGGCTTGTCTCCCATGTAGTTAGTAGGCAGTGTTTCTTGGTGGTTTGGTCTACATAGGTGGAAGCTAACCAAAACTCATTTGTTTGGCCCATGTGTACTCAAAGAGTAATGTTTCTGGGTGGTTTGCTTCATGTGTAGTCAGGAACTAACTTTTTCTTGGTGGTTTGGTCCATGTAATTAGAAGCCAAAGCTTGTTGGTGGCTTGGTCCATGTGCAGGCAAAAGTCAAACTGTCTTGGTGGTTTGGTCCATGTATAGTCACAAATGTATGTTTCAGGATGATCTGGTACATGTGTAACATTTCTTGGAGTAATCAGAAACCAATGCTTGCTGGTGGTTTGGTCCACATGTAGTCTGAAGCCAATGTTTCTGGTAGGTTTGCCCTATATGTACTCACAAACTAATATTTGTGGGTAGTTTAATTCATGTGTGGGTCTGTTTCTGGGTGGTTCAGGCCACAGCTAGTCAGACACCTACTTTTTTTAGTCCATATCCAGTTAGAAATCAGACAGTTTATTATCTATATAAAGGATCTCAAAGATGACAAGAAAACAACTTTTTCTTCTTAGAATAATGGAAAAATAAGATGTTATGACAAGGAGACAGAAAAAATAACAATAATAAGAGATGTTCTTACTGACCTTTTGTACTAAACACTTCAAATGAAGAACAGCATATTTTGCGAACAGTGTGAAATGTAATAAATCACATTGTAATGCTGTTATTATATTTTGGTAGCTACAGGGTTCTCATTCGTCACCCAGAATAAAAACACACACACTGTTATGTATCTTTCCTACTAGATTAAGCAGCACTATGTCTTTGGAGATATTACAAGAAATCAAATGGTTATAGATCAAGTGTCATTATGATGCATCCGGCATTATGGACACACACACTACGTATACATACATACATAGGCACACACTGTCTGTCTGTCTGTCTGTCTGTCTGTCTGTCTATCTATCTAGTACTGTGCAAAGGTTTTAGGCAGTTGTAAAAGAAAATGCTGTAAACTAAGAATGCTTTAAAAAATGGAAGTGTGTATAGTTTATTTTCATGAATTAACAAAATACAGTGAATGAACAGAAGAGAAATTTAAATCAAATCAATATTTGATGTGACACAACCTGCTCGTGCTCTCTGCGCCTTCTCGGATTCGCTTAGTAGGCGCACCCTTTAGTTTTCTGGTTATGCTATTTTTATTCATCCTTTTTCCCCTAATGTTCACTGACAAAATATATCGCCTTTGTTTGAGACCACAAGATCAGTGATTACTTTTAAGCTTATTCTCTTTTGTTATTTGTGTGTCTGCTTAGCTCAGCGGTAACCCACAAGCTCTTCAAACAGATGGCCTGGGTTCAATTCCCAGCCATTGCAGTTTTTGAACAACACAATGAAAAGAATAAATAAATAAAATATAATAAATAATTAAATATATATTTATTTTAACCCTGTTCCCTCATTTTTTCCCGTATTTACCCCTCTATCGGCTAACAAAAATTTAAATTTAAATCAAATCACTATTTGGGGTGACCACCCTTTGCCTTTGGAGGTATGGCTTTTAAATAATTATGTTTAACAGCATTCTTAGTTTACAGCATTTTTTTCAACTACTAAAACTTTTGCACAGTACTGTGTGTATATGTACAGTACTGTGCGAAGGATTTAGGCAGGTTTGTAAAAATGCTGTAAATTAAGAATGCTTTCAAACATATAAATCATAATTGTTTATTGTTTATCAATTTACAAAATGCAAAGTGAGTGAACAAAAGAAAAATGTAAATCCAATCAATATTTGGTGGTACTACCCTTTTCCTTCAAACCAGCATCAATTCTTATAAGTACACTTGCACAAAGTCAGGAATTTTGTAGGATTATAGTCAGGTGTCTGATCAACTAATGTACCAAACAGGTGCTAATGATCATCAGTTTCACATGTGGTTGAAACACGGTCATTAACTGAAACATAAACGGCTGTGTAGGAGGCTTAAAACTTGCAAGCTTCCTTTTATATGTGGAGTTACCATTCACACAGAGGCTTATATTAGTATTTTGCAGAAACATATGCTGCTGTCAAGACAACATCTTTTCCAAGGAACTCCATGTCTATTTCAGCAGGACTATGCCAGGCCTCATTCTGCATGAGTGACAACAGCGTGCTTGACTGGCCTGCCTGCAGTTAAGATCCGTCTCCTGTTGAAAATGTACGTCATGAAGAGGAAAATCAGACAACAGTGACCACAGACTGCTGAGCAGCTCAAGTCTTGTACACAACAAGAATTGGCAAAAATTCCATTTGCAAAACTGCAACAATTAGTATCTTCAGTTCCCAAATGTTTAAAGTCTATAATTAAAAATGCAATGTGACCCAGTGGTAAACATGGCTCTGCCCCAACTTTTTTTGAGTGTGTTACAGGTATCAATTTCTAAATTTGTTTATGTTTAACAAATAGAAATTGCAAACAGCGCATAACAGTGTAGCTCAGTGGTTAATACAGTGGACTAGTGATCAGAATGTCATTAGTTCAAATCCCACCCCCACCAACCTGCCACTGTTGGGCCCTCGAGCAACTTAACCCTCAGCTGCTCAGTATAAATGACTCTGAAAAGCATTTCTTTGTCCTTTTATCTGTTAGGTAAAAGTTCATGTGAATTAAGTTTTTATTAGTGAAATAAAAACTTTTCTGGAAATGGGGTTTGTATATCTATCGATCGTACCAGTCAAAAATTTGGACCTTCTCATTCTTCTTTTGTGACTGCAATGAGGATACTTTCAAAGTTCTTGAAATGGATTCACTGACCTTCATGTCTTAAAGTAATGGTGGACTGTCATTTCTCTTTGGTTCTGTTAGGGGTCGTGGTGTGCGTGGTGTGAGGAGAACTCCAAATCCCAGCCGACCGCGGGCCAATTTGGCGCAACGAGAGACACCGGTGCCTTGGCCTATTTACAGAGCTCCTTGGCCCAGTGCTCTCATCCCACCTTCTGACCATTTTTCCGGTAATGTAACACTACAGTGTGAGGTATCGGTCTCTCTTTTGTAGAGGAGAGATCATGGGGTAGGACTTCTAGGTAATCTAGTAGGGATCCTTTTATCTCGTCCTCTGCTCATTAATTCAAGCACTATGTTTTCTGCTGCTCCGGCAGCTTTAATCTTTCAAACACTACAGCATCTAATTAATTGATTTCACTTTTGTAGAGATGAGATTACTGTGTAGGGCTTATAAGCCGAGGAAATCTGTAAGGGATCCTTTCCTCTCTCTTCCCCTGCCTACTACTAATCTGAGCACAACGCTCTCTCTGCTGCTCCAGCAGCATCTTTTCTTTCAAACGCTATGGCGTCAATTTCAATTTGTCTACAGGCTGCTCGTGCTCTCGTGTACCCTACCTCTGTACAACACAACTGATAATCTCAAACACATTAAGTTAAGAAATTAAGGGTGCATTCCAGTCGATGGTTAGTGCACTACGATGTAGACTTCGAAGGGAACATCACCCTGTTAAGTGAGATTCCATTCCATAGGGAGCAACTGTGTTCACTTCCAAGGGAACTGCAGAGGGTGTAGGGAACATTGGTATATCACTTCGCCGGAGGTTCTGTTGTGCTGCTGCTACATTATTGGCTGATTCGATTTTACCCCAGAGACCAGCCCTGCAATGTAAGAGGAGTTTGTGTATTTTTTTATTAATTGCCAGAGGAATAAATAATTATCAGGGACAGAGTAACAGTATAACAATAGTTTACAATGAGAATTAAAAAGTTCAAGTAAAGGAAATTACAAAGTACAAAGTTCTGGAAAAAAATCTGGAGAGTGTTTTTTAATTTATCATGCTAAATGCAGCCGATATCCGTCTTGTACAACGTAACAGAGGTAATCAAGGTGCAATGCCGGTGCTGTCCGCTCTTGTCCGCTCTTGATGACGTTACAGAGCGTTCCAAATGGAGCCGTTTTAGCAACCGAGTTCCCTACGAAGAGCTCTTGGGATTCTGTACCCTTTGCAGTGTGTGGAGTGCAGGGACACAGCTTAGGGACCCTTGCGATCGGAATGCACCCTAAGAAATTTTACAATTAAGAAATTCCACAAATTAACTCTTGACAAGGCACACCTGTTCATTAAAAACATTACAGGTGTCTACCTCATGTAGCTGACAGAGAGAATACCAAGCGTGTGCAAAGCTGTCATCAAAGCAGAAGCTGGCTATTTTGAAGAATCTAAAGTATAAAACATATTCTGGTTTGTTTAACACTTCTTTTGTTTACTATAAAATTCCTATAATACTATAAAATACTACAAGTTCCTTCACAGTTATGTCTTATTGTCTTGTTATTAATCTACAATGTAGAAAATAATAAAAATAAAGAAAATCAAAATCAGATGGTGTGTCTAAACTTTTGACTGGTACTGAGAGTTTAGACGTCAATGCTATGTGAATTATGCAGATCTCAGTGTATAATAAATCCTGCATATCCATTAAGTCATATTATCATAAAATTGGTAGTTATTGTATTTACGCAGCAAACAGACAGCAAACGGACAGCAACAAATGGTGCTGGATATTGATTCTAAATCTTTCTCCGTAGTAATACATATGATGTTATATTGAGTGTCAAAAGAATAACAAATAGTGCTCAGTCTCTGTCACATTCCAACAGCACATGGCATTTTTGATAACTGTGTGTGTGTGTGTGTGTGTGTGTGTGTGTGTGTGTGTGTGTTGAGGGGGACTTAGGTACATCATACAGAAGAGTGACTCATTTATTTCTGAGTCACTGTTGTCTATAAGAAACAGGTCATTTCAGTAGCAGCCTCAGTCATCTGGAATATCCATCAAGAGCCGAGTTGCAGAGAGAGAACCAATCAAAGACGATAGCAACTAAAAAAACACTCACCAAAGCAATGTCAACCATTTACCATAAACTAATTTTTTACCATGTAATTATAAACCAGTAACTATTCCCAGATGACTGGTGGTGATATCAGATGGGAAGCTAAAATCTAATATCTATCAGTGGTGTCTGTTCCATCAAACAAACAAACAAAAAACAAACATTGCCGTTTTGGGTAATTTGTACATTGTTTGGACAAGGCCTTCTAAGCCAAGTTTCATTGGGAAAAAAATAAGGAAAAAAAGCTGATTGTATAAATATTTTTGTTAATTATGATGATTTTTGTTAAAGGATGATGGAGTACATATTGTTAATTATTCCTGTAGCTGTATGTTACATGCACCTTCTCAACCACTGCTGATGATGCTTTACAAATGTAACAGCAAAGCAAGCTAAAAACTATGAGCTCAAAAAGAGATCAAATCTAGGAAACATTACACTGTGTAACATGACTGTTACTTGAATCTACAGTCTGGACTAGAAAGAAATTAGCCCTAGCAGTGCTTCTTTAAACTGTTAATCAATCAAAAAAGCCACACTAAACCACTTTAAGACATTAGTCAACAGTAAGTATTCTGATATAGATGGAAAACTGAATCTTACATTGAATTATATATTGAATTACTATAATTGATTTAGACTATAATTTACTTTCAACTTTAAGGCAGTGTTACGTACTGTTTTACCATGTTGCCTGGGACAAAGTTCCACAACTGATGTAGCTACAGCACTGGTCTTCGATCTCTACTTCATGACAACTTGGCTAACTTTGAGACTTGAGACAAATATTTCATCTAAAATATGAAATGCATCTGCTCCAACTACACCATTTACAAATTGAAGCAAATACATTTCCATTAACATTAATATGTGTGATTAAAAATTTTTTTTTTATACATGCTACTGTTGAACAGGTTTATAGCTGAGCTAACATACTCATAAATGCTTTATGTTTGAATGATGGCCATTTCATAATATTGCAGTTTATAATGGGGAAAAATAAATGGAAATTCTCCTTCTCAGACATGTACTGATCTCAGCCAGAGGCATCATTCATCCTCTGGACTGTGCTATTCTCATGAGCTCTGTAATCAGAATGCATCAACTGTCAATCTTCTACACCCTATGGTAAATATAGATGTTTCTTATGGGGATATTTCATGATAAAATGCCTGGCAAATTTTCTTTGAGTAACCAGCCAATTATGTTCTTGCTTCGAGCTGTAAATTTGTGCTCTTTGTGCTTGTGTACATTTAGACAAGCTGATCAAAGTTTTATCTTGGCCTGTGGTATTGCTGAAGAATGTATTGATTAAGGGCCCATGAGATTTGAAATATTGATACAAAAGTACTGTTGCATGGGCAAATTATAAGTAAAACATACCATGGATAATGGCAGATCATCATTAATGCAAAAGGGAAAAGGTCAGTGGAACTTTTTCTCAAATGTGGGAGTGTGCTAAGAAATAAATAAGACAAGTTGCGATGGTGAGAGATAAGATTCAATAAGAGACATGGTGTACATTTTAAAACCTTTTTAATGAGACATAAATAAATGGATGACTTTCATTAGATGTTTCTGTAATCACGGTTAAGCAGAAATGTATTTTTGCTGGCAAATTCACAATGATTTCCGCAAATCAATTTATAGGAAAAGGCATGGAAGTTTAGGGTAAGATTGGTAGTGTTAGTAGTCATTCTTTTACTTGAAATGAAATGAAAGTCTAACATTACTTTTGCTCACTCATCAACTTACAAATCATTAATGAGATCAGGTTTTGTAGCTATACATTCAGCTATGTAGAGCTCAGCGGTAGGGTGGTGGTAGGCTAAGACATTAGACTACTGAATAGGTCATGAGTTCAAACCTCAGCGCCCCCAAGCTGCCACCAGTGAGTCTTTGAGCAAGACCCTTAACCCTCATCTGGTCAGTTGTGTAAATGAGATAAATAAAAGTCACTCTGGAAAGGATGTCTGCCAAATGCTTTAAAAGATTCATGTTTTTGGCTTTATAAGTCCTATCTAGACAGGATTAAATTTCTTGCCTTACAAGAGAGATTTAATTTCTGCATCCACCATGTCGGTGTTTTTGCTCCTGCTCCCCTGAGGAAAATATAGGCCAAATTACCTCCTGGTTTCAGCTAACCCGTGTTGGGAAAAAGATTTTTGGCCATTGCTGTTAGCCTTATTTAGTCTCTTAGCATGTAGATCCACCAGAAACCCTCATTTTTTAAATTGTGAAACAAAAAATGGATGCTAGTTGGTTCACCCCAAACAGAAATAAGACATCGTCTCTTCTCAACTCCAGTATCGTTTTGCCCGCTTGGACACCATATTGTGAATGAAGGATAATCATATGATCACATGACACAAATATCCAGGTTTGTAGAAAATACAACCTGCTAGAAACTCACTTGTCCCATAATAATTTGAATACCACCTGGATGCATGAGTCTCATCACTGAAGATATGTATAAAATGTTATTTTACAAACTTCCCCCTAATCATATACAAATAAGGCTAATCCTATCCAAATAGAGCTATAAACACAATCAAAAATCTGTCATCTTTACAATAAAACTCTATCAGTCTACATTAAAAGGTATTCCCAATGCATTCAGCAGACACTTCAATTCTTCATTACTAATGTCTACAGTCAGTGAAATGGCCTCTGAAAGATATTATATTGGATCCATTTATTATTTCATGTTTATTGAGAGTTTCCAGATCTCTTTTTTAACATTGCCCAAATTTCAGTATAAGTCACTTTATGCATTGATTTCTGTCTATAATGAACACACACACACACACACACACACACACACACACACACACACACGTACACACACAATTGGTGTTACCACCCTTTGCCTTCAAAACAGCATCAATTCTTCTAGGTACACTTGCACACAGTTGATTAATGCAAACTGTGCAGCAGCAGATGAGTTACTGTCTCTGACTTTACATTTACAAAATGGACCAACAACATAGGTGTGTCTAATAACATGGACAGTGAGTGGCACAGTGTTGCCTCACTCCTGTGCCTGTGTATTCAATAATATGAGCACAACACACACTAATACACCTCCACCACATCAGTGTCACTGCAGTGCTGACATACTGATCATCTACTACCCAAATAATACAGTACCTGCTCTGTGGTGGTCCTGTGTAATGGTCTTTTAGATCATTAATGTCCTTAATGTCTTTAATGTTCACGCCTTTAAGGTGTAAATATAAATGTGATCCTTTGGATCCCCTATCCCCAATCTTCATAGGGTAACTTAATTTAAAAAAAATGCACAGAATGGTTAAGTACTAGGCAAGCTGAAAATGGGCTGCAATTCTGATGAACCCCTATGGAGTGAAGGTCAGATATGTGTGTGTGTCTGAACCCTGCTCTAAGGCAATCCAGAAAGTGCTATCCTTGGCCTCTGTGGTAATGTAAAGGAAAGTTTCAATCAATTCTCTGCCAGTGAATCTGGAGACCTGCCATACACAGTAAGGGCCACTGTATTCATTGGCACCAATGTTTGGCTTGTTTTCTATTGTTAGCACAGCATAATTAAAAATATTGACCCTCTCTGTGACATTCCAGATACTCACCAAGACTCCTTGACACAATATAATAAGAATTCATTCTGACATTGAGGATAAGGGTCCACTCTCCCTGGGAGGTCATATGAAAACAGTTCTCTTGTTTTGTACATTAAAATGAGAAATGCTTATAATGAAAAAGCACTCATCCACCAAGGTTTGTCGGTTATCTGTAGCTGTCTATATGACTAAGTGCAGAAATCCACATACTCTTAGAAATAAAAAAAATATCTCTTGGGTTCCACTTGTCTTGTTGCAGGATACAAACAATATCATATACAAACTACCATATACAAACAATTATATTATAAACAATGTGTAAAAGTGTGTGCTTTAATACAAGCTGAAAATAGCATTCATTTTGTTTTTTAATTACTGTTTACTATAGCCCTATGACTATTTTTTCACATTGATTTTTACTTGCATGGGACATAAAACATCTGTTAAAATGGCAGGTTTTTCTGATTAATCATTTCAGAAGTTTTGCCACATTAATATGACCTACTATCTGTGCAATTCAATTGAAAAATGAACTCAAATCCTTTTGGTGGTTGGGGGAAGGGGGTTGATAAATACATGGTTGCATAAATATGCACACCTGAAACTAATACTTTGTTGAAGCACCTTTTGATTTTATGACAGCATTCAGTCTTTTTGGGTAGGAATCTATCAGCATGACACATCTTGACTTGGTAATCTTTGGCTATTCTTCCTTGCAAACGTGCTCCAAATCTGTCAGATTGTGAGGGCATCTCCTGTGCACAACCCTTTTGAGGTCATCCCACAGATTTTCAACTGGATTTGTGTGTGGACTCTGGCTGGGAACTTTGATCTTTTTCTGGAGAAACTATTCTTTTGTTGAGATGGAGGAATATTTTGGGTTATTGCCATGCTCAAAGGTGAAATTCCCCTTCATCTTCAGGTTTTTAGCAGAGGCCTGAAGGTTCAGTGCCAAAATTGTCTGATATTTGGAAGTGTTCCAAATTTTCACCACCTTGACTAAAGCTTGGGTTCCAACTGAAGAAAAACAGCCCCAAACCATAATGGGGCCACCACCATGCTTCACTGTGGGTATGGTTGTCATTTGGTGCTGTGTGGGTTTGCACCAAAAATACCTTTCAAAATTATGGCCAAAAAGTTCAAAATTAGTCTTGTTAGACCATAACACATTTTCCCACATGCCTTTGGCAAACTTGTAGGTTTTGCAAAATGTAGCTAGTCTTGGATGTTTTGCTTTGTAAGAAAAGGCTTCCGTCTTGCCACCCTACCCCATAACAGAAATATGAAGAATACAGGAGCTTGTTGTCACATGTAGTACACAACCAGTACTTGCCAGCAATCCCTGTAGCTGTAGGTCTCTTGGCAGCTTCCTGGACTTTTCTTGTGTTTTCATACATTTTGGAGGGATGTCCAGTTCTTGGTAATGTCACTGCTGTGTCGTAGTTTATCCACTTATTGATGCCTGTCTTGTGTTTTCCACTGTAGATCAAATGCCTTGCAATTTATTTTGTACCCTTCTCCTAACTGATACCTTTCAACAATGAGATCCCTTTAATGCTTTGTAGGGTCTTTGTGGACCATGCCTTTTGCTGTAAGGTGCAACTAAGTAAAGGTCAGGAATATCTTACTAGAACAGCTGAACTTTGCACTATATGCACACTTATGCAATCACATTATTTTAGCTTCTTATTTTCCTTTTTCTCCTCTAAATGAGTTGTTTGTTTTTCGGTTGAACTGCACAGATTATAGGTGATTATAGGTCACATTAAAGCTGGAAAATAAATCTGAAATGATGAATCTTGGTGTGATTTTTTTCACAAAAGAACTCGCATTTTAACAGGGTTGTGTAGACTTTGATTGGTATTGCCATTTGTGATTAAGCTAAATGTTAGAAGAGAGTAATTATAAGGCTACAAGGTGAAATGGAGTCAATTTATCCTCATTTCCATGGTGAATAGTTCCTCAGTATGTAGGGAATGAAACACAAACAACAGGGTGCGCTGTTGTAGGATAATAATAAATGACAGGGCAGTGTGATGTGGCCCAGCATAAAGTGGAGTTATTGTTACCACCCCAATGTTGCTTATTTTCCTATAACAGCACATCTAACAGCACACATTGTTGAATTTCCCCCAGGGGATCAATAAAGTATCTATCTATCTATCTCAGTGTTTTATTGTTCTTACACTATGGCATATTTTCTATCAGTTTATACTTACATTTAAAGTTGTGGAATGTCCATGAAACATATTAGTTCCTGTTTGACCTTACATTGTAGTAGCTATAAACAGTTGTTCCCTCATAAGCCTCACTTTTTTTCTGTCTCCTGAAGTTAATAAAGCAACAAAATGCAGCTTTTTATGTTTCTGAGAAAATGCAAATACAGTACGTTGACAGAGCATAGACTCTGAGCATTTACATTGACAACACATCAATAATTAGGTGTTTTCTTTGTTAAATAACATTTTTTACTTGTTAATTTTTTAGTCTTAAATTATGTAGTGAGTGTCAAATTACAAGTTACAAATGATGTGTCACAATTGATGGGTGGGACCATGTGCAAGCACAGATAAATGGAATTTGTTAAATTCACACAGGTGAACAATCCAAAATGGCAGGCAGAGACAGAATCATAGAACAGACAAAGGTCAGATGATGTATAAGCAAGAGCAGGGTAAGATCAAAGAAAAGAGAATGGGAACATGAGCAAAAAAACCCCCAAAAAACAAATACGCACTGTATAACAAGGCTTGGAAATGACAGGCAGAAAATACGGACAAAACTTCGCAAACACACAAGTGAAACACGAGGGTACAAATTCACATGCTAGTCAAAGGGGCAAACTCAAAACAGGTGATGATGGTCATGACACAAGAGGGAAGCAACCAATGACAACACAGGGGAGGAGACTTGACATGAACCAAAATAAAGAAAGACATGGCAGTGTAAACAAACATGAACGAATGTGGAAATCCATGTGGTAGCTCTGACAGCTGCAAGGCACACTCAGAGCCACACTGTGCAGCCTCGGCTTGAGGGGAGAAAAGGTGACGTGATAATGTAGTACAATATGCTGAGTGCATTCATATAAAACTGTGATTCACCTTGAAGCCTGAACTAGTGCTACTTTCTGACCAATTAGATTTGAGCACTGGGGTATAATACCAAAGCGAAATTTACTATGAAGAGTAATACACTATTGAAAAAGAATTACATTTACATACATACAGGGGTTAGACAATGAAACTGAAACACCTGTAATTTTAGACCACAATAATTTATTAGTATGGTGTAGGGCCTCCTTTTGCAGCCAATACAGCGTCAATTCGTCTTGGGA
>JAOUQY010000021.1:14054912-14066424 GCA_028566355.1 Doras micropoeus
AGTACTGTGCGAATTGTACTATGCAGGTGTGAAAAATGCTGTAAACTAAGAATGCTTCCAAAAATGGAAGTGTTAATAGTTTTTTTTTTTTTGCCTTCAAACTAACATCAATTCTTATAAGTACACTTGCACAAAGTCAGGCATTTTGTAGGACTGTTGTCAGGTGTATGATCAACCAAATA
Organism: Doras micropoeus; assembly: GCA_028566355.1. Lineage (NCBI taxonomy): Eukaryota > Metazoa > Chordata > Actinopteri > Siluriformes > Doradidae > Doras > Doras micropoeus. The sequence goes on from JAOUQY010000021.1 coordinate 14,055,095, forward strand.
TACCCAACAAGTGCTAATGATCATCAATTTCACAGGTAGGTTGAAACACAGGCTCTCCCAGACAAAGATTTCAAAGCAGACTGGGGTTTCAAGATGTACTGATCAAACTCTTTAGAAGAAGCACAAAGAAACAGGCAACATTGAGGATCATAGACGCAGTTGTCGGCCAAGGAAACTTAATGCAGCAGATGATGCACACACCAAGCTTATTGCCCTTCAAAATCGGAAGATGGCCAGCAGTGCCATCAGCTCAGAACTGGCAGAAACCAGTGGGACCCAGGTACACCCGTCTACTGTCCGGAGAAGTCTGGCCAGAAGTGGTCTTCATGAAAGAGTTCAACCAAAAAGCAATACCTCCGACATGGAAACAAGGCCAAGCGACTCAACTATGCATGAAGACATAGGAACTGGGGGTGCAGAAAAATGGAAGCTGGTGCTCTGGACTGATGACTCAAAATTTGAAATATTTTGCTGTAGCAGAAGGCAGTTGTCTGCTGAAGAGCGGTACAATAATGAGTGTCTGCAGGCAACAGTGAAGCATGGTGGAGGTTCCTTGCAAGTTTGGGGCTGCATTTCTGCAACTGGAGTTGGAGATTTGGTCAGGATTAATGGTGTCCTCAATGCTGAGAAATACAGATGCTGTTTTGAAGGCAAAGGGTGGTCACACCAAATATTGATTTGATTTAGATTTCTCTTCTGCTCCTTCACTGCATTTTGTTAGTTGATGAAAATAAACTATTAACACTTCCATTCTTAGTCTACAGCATTTTTTCAGATCTGCCTAAAAAGTGCCTGGAGTATTTGCCTAGAGTATTCAACATTTGATGAATGCATATAGTAAGAATAATAATCCAGTTATATATTGAACCAATCTTTGTAAAATTATATGACACACAAATCGGCATGTTCAGAGTTGTTTGTTGGAAATGAATAGCTAAAAATACTTACTAATCTATGATTTTGGTGTTTCAAAAAGAAAATTAGAAAAATAACACATGGTGCATGGATGCAAACGTGTGAATATACTGGAAGGAGCTGCCAGACTGAGCAGGCCCTGCAGAGCTGTTTGTTGGCTCCTGCCTCTTGTTATTGCAGTCAGTTTCTATATTCACACATACAGCTATGACTTGTTTCTCATTTTTCAACAGCTGAAGTTCAATAATATGCCAAGTTGTTTTGATAAATGCCATTTTGCAAGATAAATGTGTCAACTAAATGCACACTAGTGCCTGTGAGTGTATATAGAAGCAATAAATTGCCAGTCCTTTGGGCATTGAATGAGATCAAATAGACTAATGCTGGATCTCTGTGGCATTTTCTATACTTTTAGCGAGAAAAGTAGTTCATAATGTGAGAAGAATGGTACTGCCTAAACAATCCTGAGAAGTCAGAGAGAAAATGAACATAGGAAATACAAAGGACTACCACTGGAGGCTGCTTTGATGACACAGATTCATTTTATTTTCATACAGTAATATATGGCTTGATTGAGAGTTTTTGGGTGGCTTAGAGCACTTAAAAGATTTTGAGTTCTATGTCACCACCATCTGTTGCTGCAAGTCTTAGACAGTATAATTGGCCTGGCTCTGTGGTAACAAGCACAGTGATTCTCTCTTTCCTGTAGATCAGAGTAATGCTAGCCAACTGCAGGAATTAGTTTCTACTAGCTTATATGTATGGAGAAATGTTGGTAGTGCTCTTATTCAAGTGTTGAATGGGTAACATTTGGAGAAGATGCAGAGGCTTTTTATGTGTCAGGGGTACGTGTTAGTTCTTTGCCTTCCAGTGCTTGATAGTCTAAAAAAACAGCAATTTGGTAATTCCCAGCTATTTACTATGCATATTTAAATGCAGATCTGTGCTATCATTATCTGTCATTGAATTATAATTAAATGATTAAATTATTAAATATATATTAAATTATAATTAAAACCACTAATTATATAAGTTCTACAATTTCACTAGCTTTCCACCAAAATAAAATAAAAAAAAATTTCTTACTTCAAGTGTCTATGGTGCATCCTAATTACTGGACAGCAAAATATTTAAATTAATTTTATACTATAATTTATGATCAAACTTAAGTTTAATGGATACAACTGCCTACTGCTTACTTAGTTTTGTAGCTCCATATTTTACTTCTCCATGTTGTACCATTTGGATAGTGAATATGGAATTGCCTTACTCCCTTGAGTTACTCCAAGCCAGTTCCCAGTGTACAGGATCTTTCCCATATTGTGTGATGTAGCCATCAATCAGAGTATACCTCTTCCAATATATGAGACCCATATTCTCCTTTGAGAAATTCTACCCACTTTGTGTTAATATATTATAAGATCACTGTATACATGTCAGTATGCCAATCAGTATATCCAGTATATCCAGACTTCTTTTACATTTATTTTTCATTTTGCTCTCATTGATATTGGCTGCTAAGGAATATGAAAGGGAGAAGTTTGCTGCAGTATTCAACAGCACACATCAAAACACCACAAATGATAAATTAAGCCCCTCTATTAAGATTCAGAGATCATGACCCTAACTTAATTTTAAAAATTAGTTTGCCATATTTTTTCACATCGGTTTTAGAAAATTGAAATCTAAATAAAGCATTTGGTCTGCGTGCATATTGCAAGAAAATTACACTTCATACATACGGATACTGGCACCCATCAAGCCTTCATTCCAAAATTAGCTGCTGATTAATTAATTAATTATTTGATTACATTTCATTGTTCAGCCATATAATGACTGGAGATGACCTCAAAGAGAAAGGTTCATTGCCCTAATCAAAGTACGTTCAACAGCGCACTTATGAAAACAGCAAAGATGATACATTAAACAGTTCTTCTTACACAGAGACATAGGCCATGTATTGAATTAATTAACAATCTCTCTCTTTTTATAACCAGATCGTTTCAGTATTAGACTGCTGTTTCTTTTTTTTATGTTGTAAACTTCAGGAGACACTAAAGCTTCAGGGCTTGTCTTAACACGGTGACACTGCACACATTTTCCCCTCCTTATTTTTATATATTTATTTATTTGTTTATTTAAAAAATATTCAGCACTGACAGCAAGGTTGTCCATGCATTTCATGTTGGCTGTATGTAGCCTTCACCTTAAAAACATGAGTGCTTCATGCTGTATTTTTAAGAGTGTGAGGCTTTCTAAATCAAATATAAGGCTTTGTAACTGAAGGCCAACACACTGCATACAAGTTAAACTGATTGTAGTTCAATCATTCATCTTTATTCATTGTCAGGGTCACAGTATATCCAGAGCTGCATAATGCATAAGAACACTGTGGATGGGTTCCTCCCAATCCAATGCAGGATTCTACACATACTCATACACAAACAAGATAAACCTGTCATCCAAACAATTAGGCCATTACACATAGATAGATAGATAGATGGATGGATGGATGGATGGATAGATAGATACTTACTGACTGACTTACATACTGACTTACTGACTTTATTGATCCCCTGAGGGGAATTCTAGTTAGTAGGCTTAAAATGGAGAAAGTTCACTCTGACATGGGGAAAATATACAAAACTCTACACGGACAGTAAACTAAGCTCAAGATTGAACTGCAGACACTGGAGCTGTGAGGCAGCAAAGCTACCTTATGCATCATCAGGCAATTCTAGAGAGGCTCCATTATCCCTCAGTCACTGCCCCTAATTTGAGTACATCTCAAAAGGCACCAAATTTTTATAAACAAACTGCAGTGGGTCCAGGGCAACTCTGACCAGTGATCTCAACATCACTCTTTCCAAAGTCTTTATCAGGTTAGAAGTCAGAGTGACACACTGGTAGCCAGTTAGTGCCATGGTTGCTTCATCTTAGGGACAGGAACCACACAATATGTTTTCCACCTGACTGGGACCCTTTCTTGGCTGCAGCTCAAGTTGAAGATGTGCTGAAGTATTCCACTCAGCTTCTCAGCACACAATTTCAGTACCTTCGGCTCACTGCCATCAGGTCCTTTACGCTTTATGCTGTTTGAGTTTATTCAGCTCCCTCTTCACCTGGTCAGCAATGAATTTTGGAGCACTGCTGCTGGGGTGGTCCTGTGTAGGGAGAGGGTATAAAACATTCTTGTTAGGTCTGGTGTTAGTGTTCCGAGTAGAGAAGGTATGGGCTGTCAACAGTGGTGGCTGTTGTTGTGCTGAGGTGTTAAGTTGCATGGTTAGTGGACACAGAGCAGGAGACAATAGGGTATGAGGAGAGCCATTGTCAAAACCTAGAAAACTCACTGACGTGGCTTACTTGCCCATTCATGACTACGCTCTGTTGTTGTACACTTCTGTTGTTGACTACCCTCTGTTATTTTATGTCAGGGGAAGCTGTTAAAAATGCATTAATGTATTGGACTATGTTAGTAACTTCTGTGAGATGTTGCATAATGTGTGGGAATTTGTGAGAGAAACTTTAAGAAAGTCACAATCAAAAATGAAAAAGATGCACAATGAAAAGTCTGTCTACTGTAACACACTGCCCTCACCCACCTGGAGCAGAAGGACTCCTATGTCTGTATGCTCTTTGTGGACTTCACATCCACTTTTAATACCATGATACCCCAGACCCTGACAAACAACTCCTCTCACTTGGTCTGAGCTCGTCGCTCTGCAACTGGGTCCTGGACTTCCTGACCAACAGGCCACAGTCTGTGAGGATCCACAACCTCTCCTCCTCCACCACGATCCTCAGCACTGGCTCCCCTCAGGGCTGTGTGTTGAGCCCCATCCTGTTCACACTGCTCACATATGACTGCTCACCTATCCATCCAGGCTGTCATATTGTGAAGTTTGTGGATGACACGGCAGTGGTTGGATGCATCACAAACGGTGATGAGTCCGGCGACAGGCAGGAGGTGAAACACCTGGAGGGTTGGTGCAGAAAGAACAACCTCTGCATCAACGTAATTAAAACAAAGGAGATGATTGTGGACTTCAGAAGGGGCAGACATGCCCACCTACCCCTACACGTCGGAGGATCTGCGGTGGAAGTGGTCTCCAGCTACAGGTACTTGGGTGTGCACCTGATCAACAACCTCACCTGGAGCAACAACACTTCCAGTCTGGTCAGGAAGGCACATCAACCTCTCTACTTCCTGAGGTGAGCTGGACTCGGGAGCTCAGTCCTCACCTCCTTCTACAGATGTGTAGTGGAGAGCGTCCTGTGTTCCACCATCAACATGTGGAAACTGCTCTACTGCAGACAGGAAAGCTCTGCAGAGGGTGGTGAAGGCAGCACAGAGGTCTGTTGGAGTCAGCCTCCCCACCACCACAGACATCTACACCTCCAGATGCAGGAAGAGGGCCACCTGCATCATGAAGGACCCCACACACCCAGCACACTCACTTTTTGTCCCGCTCCCCTCAGGCAGGAGGCTGCGGAGCATTAAGTGTAGAACGAATAGACTGAGAAACAGCTTCATTCCAGAAGCTGTAAGACTCATAAACTCCACAACCTAACAAACACCAACACACTACAATGACACTTTTCGAGGACACTTAGTCACTTTACTTACACTTGACACTTTATCCAAACTTGGACACTTTGCTACTGCCATTCATCTATTCATGCCACTTTATTCACTTATTCAATTTCCTACCTTCCACTTTCCTATTTATTTTTACCTTCTATATCCCATATTTATATTGTACATACCAATATTTCTCTCTTTTTACATACCAACATTTCTTTCTCTGTGCACACCGATATTTCTTTCTTTTTATACATACATATCTGTATTTTTATTTTTTTATTTTAATCATTTAGTATTGCTCTTTGGGTGAAACTGGGACCTTGAGATCACTATTTTGTTCCACCCCATGTACCACATGTGATGCGAATGACAATAAAGTCTCCTTGAATCCTTGAAACTTGTTCATGAGTTTCCATCATTTATTTAAGGACCTTCCTTCTCAGACATCGGTTCTTCACCATGATATCAGAGTTATAGCTAATAACCTGCAAAAGCAGAATGCATATTTCGCCAATGCAGCTAAAGTAGCTTTAATGAAGCAGGAAGTGGAGTATTTGTTAAAATGTGGTTTTACAAAACCTGTTGTCAGTCCATGGAGCTCACCCTGTTTGCTAGTTTCCAAGCCAGATGGGACTTTTAGATTTAGCATGGACTATAGGAAAGGTTACACTTACACTTATTGGTTACCCCTGAGGGATGACTATGTTGATAATGTCAATGCTGCTTGTTTTGTTAGTAAAAAAACAAAAAGCCTGTTGAAAGGCTATTGGGAAGTTTCAGATATTTCTTCTTTTGTAACTCCTGATTATTTCCTTCAGTATATGGTAATGGCTTTTGGATTAAAGAATGCTCCTGCAACCTATAAAATGCTTCTTAACACTGTTGTGCAAGATGTCCTTGGTATTGTTCGATTGTTGGTATTTTTGGTATATGTCCTTGGTAAGATGACTTGGTAGTGTTTTTGCCTGTTTGAAAACCCTGTATGCTCTTTTTCAGCAGTTAAAAAGAGCTCTAACGTTAAATTTAGCAAAATGTGCCCAAGTCACTTTGCCCAAGCCCTAGTTAATTTCCCTACTGTTGATACCTACTGTGTATGTGTGTTTTAGCTAAATAGGAGATGAATAAGTCGCAAACTAGTGTTTCCCCCCTTCAGGGTGGGTGGGGGTGGTGTAGGCGGTGTTCTCCTCTACCTAACTTGTTTACAGGTGGAGATTTGCCCAAAGTTTGACTGATGCACCCGATATCCAATTCGGGATTAAGCTGCTGTTCTCACCTTTCCCAATCAGTGTCATTGCTGTCTAAATATAGATTGGGTTTTGGAAATAAAATGCCCTATCCAGGACTCACATGGGGGAGCTTTGTTTGTGTGTGTGAGAGAGAGAGCTTTGTTTTGTTGTGTTTACTGCTTGCTATGCTGTTGCTAAATTCTTAGCAAACTTGGTTCAGGCTGTTGTCTCACTGTTTGCGCTCTCTATTTGTACTTCTCTCACTCCTTCTTCTTTCAGGACTATGTGTGGACAGATCATTTTGGGCATGCCTTTACATTTGTCACCACCATATTAGCACATTGTACAGGTACATCAGGTAAGGGGTGAGTGCCACCCACTTTATTTTGGACAGATTAGTTCTGAATAGGCAGCTTACATGTATTTGTTTGTTTCATTTCTTTGGGACCGTTCATTTTCCTTATTGTAATCTTTGTCTGGTGTGAACAGCTAAATTGTATGATGGACCCCCGTTGTTTGAAAGTTGAACTTGTGAACTGATGAAAGAACCTGTGTATCAGTATAACCTTGTGTTTGTCTTGTATAGCCACTGATGCTGAAATGATGTTAAAATCAATAAACATATTAATAGACATTTGGCTATGGTTTGTGTCCACATCATATGCACTAAGTTACACCCCTTCACCCCACATACTCCCAAAAGGGGAACATAACATATATGTATTAACACATCAATCAGCCATAATATTAAACCACCTGCCTAATATTGTGTTGGTCCCCCTTATGCAACCAAAACAGCTCTGACCCATCGGGCCATGGTCTTCATTAGACCTCTGAAGGTGTGCTGTGGTATCTGGCACCAAGACATTAGCAGCAGGTCCTGTAAGTTGTGAGCTGGGGCCTACGTGGAGCTGACTTGTTTATCCAGCACATCCGCCAGATGCTCAATTGGATTGAGATCCAGGGTATTTGGAGACCAAGTAAGACCCTTTGCCATGTATCACAAACCTGAACAATTTTTGCAGTGTGGCAGGGTGTATCATCCTAATGAAAGAGGCCAATTCCGTTATGGAATGCCATTGCCATTAAGGGGTGTACTTGGCCTGCAACAATGTTTAGATAGGTGTTACTTGTCAATGTAACATCCACATGAATGCCAGAACCCAAGGTTTCCCAGCAGAATGTTGCCCATAGTGCATCTTGGTGCCATCTTTTCCCAAAGTATGTGATGCATACACACCCAGTCATTCCTTTGATGTAATAGAAAACATTATTCATCGGACCATGCTACCTTTTTCCATTGCTCTATGGTCCAGTTCTGATGCTTATGTGCTCATTGTACTTTCAGTGGTTCAGAGGTTGCACTTCCTTGAATCACTTTAGGTGGGTACTAACCACTGCACACGGGAAACACTCCACAAGACCAAAATTCTCATTCAAAGAATAGCACAGCAACAGCACTGAAAATGTAGCTGCAAAATATAAAGAAATATCTAAACATAACTGCAGAAACTTTCTGGAAATCTGAGATGAAATTTTAGCCAGATACTACAAGTGTGAAAACATACATTTTTACAAGCCACAACTGACAAAAAAATTCCCTCCTGTTGTATTCAATCCAGACATACCTAGTCTCACAGGGCAAAATCCTAGTTGTCACTGAATGTGGCAAGAAACCACCTACTTTTCAGCTGCTTTACTAATGCTCCTGCCCAGAAAGCTGACTTGCTGAAGAAAGCAAAAACCTGGCACATGTGTCCTCCAATTGTCAGAAGTCCTTCAAAATTAAATGATGGGATGAAATGGCTATAAAATAACATATGTTGGGACATACAGAAACTCTTTATATTGGGTTTTTATATGGGTAAAAGCATTTTTCATGGTTCAAACAGCTGCAAGACTAATGACCATCATTTTCTCTGAGTGTACACAAAATGTACAGTTGTATGCCATTAACAGTGACAGTGATGACAGAAATATTACAAACAGCAATCAAGTGCATTCACTATGTGTAACCAACCTCTGTATTTACAAACGCTCCCTCATTTGTCACTGTCAGATTCGGCCAGATATTTATTTAACACCCAATTTCATTCCAATTTAACTAATCCTGGGATAGTGCATCAAGGAGAAGTAGGTAAGACATCAGTCTATTGTGTTTTCTCTGCTTATATATAGCTTCACCTGTGTGCTAGTGCTAGATCCCTACCACTGGGAATTCATCAGCTAAATGTCAGCATGTGCATATCGTCTCTCTGACCTTGTGCAAAGTCAAACATTACATAAACTGCTTTGTTTATAAAGCATTTTTTTTTTTTTTTTTTTTTACAAATTTCCAACCATTTATAATATTTAGTAATAGTGCAGATAATTGTTTTTAAATGATCATGGTGTGCTTTTATAAACCAGAAGGGTTTTATTGGCCTGTTTTCCACTACAGTTTGCATAAGAAGAGAACTCAAAACAATGCTGCACCTACCCCCACTGTCCCCACCCCTACATCCAGCTGGATCCATCAAACCCTTCTCAGCACCCACCATGATACAACAATAATGTTACCCATGCACTTTATAATGTTATAATGCTGCTATGAGACATGTTTGTTGTTAGGATACACCTAACAGCTTTCTTGTTCCTAATTACATAAGAGGTTCAGCCTAAAGTTTGCAGACAGTTGTTTGCACTTATTCTCTGTTTTTTTTTTATCATAATACCCTTATATGTTCACCTGTCTCATGTCTCACCTTATTCAGTCTGCTTATTTCTCTTCTGTTGTTTTTGTTCCTTCTTGCAGAGTGTGATTGGCCTTGTTAAGCCCAACCCCATGTTCCCATGTTCCCTGTTTTTTCTTGTAATGTTTCCTGGATGAGACCTACACCTGCTTTCATGTTTTGATTATCAATTGTCCTTATGTTATGCTAGCTGCATATGTATTGATCCCTGTTATAGCCTTTGACCTTGATTAGTACTCTTAATAAAATGCATGCTGAGTTTATATATGTGTCCTACCTCCCATTTCTGCAAATTATGACACTGGGTACTTCCAATACTTTGTTGTCCTGTATACTTATTGTTCACTATCCTGTATATTTATTGTCCTGAGTATTCATTGAATATGTTTTGCACTCATCTTCCAACGTCATGCATTTGCACTTTTTGTAGTCCTGTGTATACTGTGCTACTGCATTGCTATGTTGTTGCAAGATGACATTACATTCCAATACTGTATACAAGTTCTATAGTGGAATGACTATAATAAACCATAAAGCATATAACAAGAAAGCATAAGAAATGAATCATTCCTGGCACAGTGTATGTAGTGTATTTTACATTTAGGAAATGCAATGATGTAGTATTTTACCAGCAGTAAGTTGTATTATGTGCTTCATTACAACCGAACTAATTGCAGTTGGTTAAATGGTTGTGATTATTCTCAATAACTGCCAGTACCCTGAGCACTTCTCTTCATGCTTTAATATGACAGAAAATGGCTTTTACCTTGGATAAATCATTAAGTACATTTCAAGAAATGTGGAAAATAAACCTGCAATTCACAAACAATGAAATATCCTCAACCACAGAGAAGCAAAAAAAGCTTCTTGTGTTTGTGCTTCAGATATAGATAACAAATGCTGCTGAAAAGCATGGAATTTTGTGCAGATGGAAAGAAAACAAGCAATTATGAATGCTTATTAAGTGTCCAAAGATGCCAAGCATATCATCATATTTGTGAGAGAAAGACAGCTTCTGCCTCTCTTTCATCGTGATTGCTCATATAAATGTTGATGGTCTTTTCCAGTGACCCTTTAAAAAGTTTATCATGGTAAATTTACTGTGTGATTATCAACTTCTTGTTGTTTTCCCCAGGCACAGGATGCAATTACTTGCCTTAATGGCAATTTCAATGGTGACCTTTTTATTTACAGAGGAAGGAGATGCTCAAATGACTTTACAGCTTCTTTTGGATAGACAGCCAGAACTGTGATGGAGATTAGGTTACAACTGGGCTTCACATTATTCAACAGGATATTAAACCATCTTTTCAGAACTTCACTGAGCCTGCAGACAAATACACATTAATATATAACGGTCACACGTCCATCCGTTTCATTTTGCATATATACAAAATAATCCAACATGTTCCATGCTTTAATATTAAAACTGATGGGTTTAATAAAGACTTTTATATACTTTTTAAACTACAAACTTTCTAAATTAAAAAGTAGAGGACTGCATGTGTCTTGTCACTTTTGAGGTGAATAATCAGACTATTTCCCCATATAACACTGTTCTTTCACCCTCAGTATGTGTGGAAGCCTATGAAAACCCTTCGTATGGTCAAATTTAGACATTTGTACTACACTAAAGTTCTGAAACCAGAAGGTTAATAGTGCAGTGTGTAGGATATTTATTGCAACCAACTCCTCCCCTTTGCAAGCATGTGGTATAAACTACAGTGCCTATTGGATACAAGCAGTGTAACATAGCGCATTGCTGGTAGCATAACTTAGATATTCTACCTGCCTGTTTATACAGGGGTTAGACAATGAAACTGAAACACCTGTCATTTTAGACCACAATAATTTATTAGTATGGTGTAGGGC
>JAOUQY010000021.1:14085402-14108730 GCA_028566355.1 Doras micropoeus
TTAAGCTTTTGTGGTGGTTTATAAAGAAAGACCACATTCAATGTGATAGTGTTAGTGCATTCGTTCATTTGTCCCTAGTAACCACCAGGTCACAGTCTTGTTGGTTATGTTAGGTCACTATGTTGTTTATATTTTGAGAAATTGTGATTGCCAACTAAATTTGTTAGAAAATATTGCAGGCAGGTACAAATAAAAAGCAATACTATACAAGCAGGATTTAAGAAATGAAAATAAATGAATAAATAAAGTCTTACATACATCTCTACTTGACAAATATGGGCTTGCAAAATTTAAGTCTCAGTATGGCCTCAGTAATATATAGCATAGTAAGCAGTGCTAGGATATAAGAGAAGTTAAGTTCTTTAGGACATGCTGTTATAGGAAAACAAATTTTGGTGCATCACACTATCTTGTCATTGATCATCTTCCAATAACTACACAACTCCACTGGCTTTATTCTTTATTTACTTAATCACAAAAAAGAAGTGAAGAAGTGAAATTATCATCTGTAATAATTTCAAGATGTGCCACCATGTTTGTAATTTAAATTGTAATGGTAATTAAACACACTTATCTGCTAATCTATGTGTTTGTATAGAGAGATATATGAATGTTTTTCAAGAGTATTTTTAAAGCTTGTTAGCAGTTTAAAACTTTAATGAACTGAAAGTTCCAGAGTAAACACAACTGAGGGTCAGCTACAAGACTTTTGGACTTTAGATCTGTCTCTGTCTCAGTTTCTCTCTCTGAAGATGAAATATTTTAGACAATACATATAGGAAAAGTAAAACTTTGAAAAGACTCAATTGGCTTGTGATCTTTCTTTACTGTATTATACCATAACCAGGTCTCACCTGAGTTTTCCTTGCTAGACTCTCAAAATGAATCTCAAAGCTAGAAAACTCAAAATGGCTCTTCACACAGTAAAATCCAGTGTTGAATTAGCGCCCAGGGTGTTGAATTAACACCCAACAGTGTCATATAACTCCAACAGGGTGTTAATTCAACTCTCTGGGTGCTAATTTAACACTGTGGATTTAACAGTGCACACTTCATGCTAAACATCATGTACATTATCTGAATATTTATTCTCTGTAGTTTTTGATAAACAGTAGGGTAACATTTAACATCCTAATCCATAGATTGTTCAGTGTCACTGACTAATTGTACTTTTTTAAAATATTAATTAATATTACTAGTATACTTAAATATAAAGTTTTACTTGCCATATTTATACTTTAGTTAAGTATTAATAAAACTGAATACTAGTACTCTTTCTTAATTACATTTACAAGAAAAAAAAACTACACGGTTGCAAAATGAAACATTTTTTTCTCTCAATGTTTTTATTCAGGCCTTCAAATTACAAGTTACAAATCAGTAAGGTTTTTTTCTTCTCTCATCCAATCAGTGACTGTAAACTATATATCAGTGGGCTCTGTTTAGCATAGAGCCATTCAAATTTAGCATCTAGTCATTCTGGTTTAGCATCCAGTCATTCCAATTAAGCATCCAATCAAGTTAGTGTAGAAAAAAGTATCAAGAATCATGCCAATTTATCATCTCTGACTTCTCATGCTACACAGTGTAGTTAGTGCTATAGCTATGCAAGTGTGTTGAAGATGGACAAGCCACCGGATTGTCAAACATGAGGATACTGGCCCTCAGTAAAATGTTTCAATATACTGGAGGAAGCAAATACTCATATAATGTAATTTGAGTTTGACTGAAGTTTATACCATATATAGTACTGACTGGCAATGAAAAATTACTAAGAAGCTATTAGAGGAAATATGTGTCTGCACAGAGACTGTCTTTCTTTTTGAACCTCTTTGTGGTTTGTCACCATGTTGTGCGCGAGACATCGGACTTGCAAGTGATAGCGGGGTGGGTTCCTGTTTCTTCTTAACATAAATAGTCTAGTGTGTGACCTCTCTTTGCTCTTTCAGTTTGACACTCTCTGTATATGTATTGAGCCCTTTCTGTACAAAGCATGTATTAAAACTCTCTCACAGACAGTTTGTGGGTTGTCCATGTTTTATTTCCAGATTTTCAATCACAATTTGGCAATGAGGATGGGATTGCTCATCTGAGCATCTAGACTTGGTGTCGTCAGAGGGGTGGTTCCCTGAAGAATAAAAACACATTCAGTCTCAACCTCCAAACCTCAGTGCTGCATCCAATAGCCTAAATTGATCTATTTTATATTTTACTTTTTCCACTCTGTATCCACCTCTTAGAAAGGATGGGTAAATCACAGATTACATAGATTATTCTGGCCCCAATATAAATTTCATGCAAGCAACTATGGGGATGCATTATTGAGTCAATATTTATACAGGTTAATCAGTGTGGTTTTCCAAATAAAGGCAGTTTCAGTTTAAGACAGCTGCAACTGCTAAAAGAAATTTAGAAAGAAAGGAAGAAGAAAGTAGGACAAAGGGAAAGACAACAAAGGTGTTTATGGCAGACTGGAATCATGTGGTTAGAAGAGGCTCAAAGGAGGGACAGAAAAATGCTTATGTGTTCACCACTATGCCAAGTTGCAGGACTGTTCTTGTCCGGCTTTCATCCTCCACAATTTTCGAGATGTCGACACTGTTCCAACTCTAAAACGTCTGTCCTGTTGACACCACCATGGCTTGTATGCGGCTTTTGGATACGCGTACTCGTTCACCAACCATGGCTGTTTTTATCCACTTTTTCATCCCATTCTCTCCCATTCATTTTTTAAAGGAACACCACTCTAATGTAGTTCTGCTCGACCAATAGTTTGCATAAACGCAATCACCTATCTGAGCAAAAGCATTCACATCACACACACACAAACAATCACCTGCATGAGAAAAAGTATTTGCCCCCACCAACTACATGATTGAAAAATCACACACAATCACCTATCTGAGCAAAACTATTCACACTCCTACCAACTATCTGCTTGCACACACACACAACCCCCTGCCTGAGCAACAGTATATGCACTCTGACCAACTACATGCCTGAACACACAGTCACCTGTCTGAACAAAAGCATTTGTACCCCCACCAACTACATGTTTGCACACACACAATCACCTGTCTGAGCAAAAGTATTCACACCCCCACCAAATGCATGCTTGCACATATCAGTATGGTAATATAGTTATAACAGTGGAGATTTCTACTCATATATACAGTGGTTCTTTTATTAGTGGTTCAACATTATATCACAATTGCTTGTGTACTGCTTTAATTTCTGTTTTTAATCTGTGAGATTACAATGACTGTAGTCAACCACTGCTGAGCTGCAATCACACTTGCATTTTCTTCAAGAAATGCACCTCTCTAGTTAAACTTTGTGTTTCATTTGTGTGTATTCCATTCTTATTACAAACTACTTCATTTGAGCAATCAAATATCAATTCCTATAGAGATTAAGTAAATTACTACTATATTCATGTAATCATGATTTGTGCACTGTTTAAAAGAAATCATCTTTTTAAAACATCATGCCTACATTTACACACATTTACATTATCTCCTACAAAATAAACAATGCTCCATCCACATAAAAGTAGCAGTTTAGATGTAGACAAAGAACTGATGGCTTTCCAAGTCAAAAAAGGAATAGTTGAAATGCAATGCAGTTTAGATGCACAATACATTCTCATATCAATACTGGGTGCTATGAGGCTTTATATAACATCCTCCAAAATATGTATGCAACTGTCTCTTCTTTATACAATGCAGCCATCTACTGGATGATGTGATTGTTGCTGCACACTACAAGTTCTCTATAGTAACATTAAAATCGGCAGGCCCACTAAACATCATGCATGAAGGAATATAGGTGTTTATTTCTTCTTCTTCTTGTTTTAGCACTGTTTTATGCATAAACAAATTAACACATCGATTAGGACAAAGGAACACATTACTACTTTTAGGGTAATCTTTGAGATTATTTAGCTTAATCCTACAAACCTATCTTTAGAACTTAAAGAATTCACTTTTATGTTATAGGGCATGGTCTAGTTCCTTTTTCTTTACACTAGAATTAGTGAAATTACACTAGAAACTTTTGAATAGCAGACCAAGCTGTGCAGAGTGCAGGAATTTCACTCTCATTGCTTCTCAGACCTTGTATGTAAAAAAAAATGCAAGAACATTAAAAAAAAAATCTGTGTATGTATGTATTTTCAACGATGAACTTAAATATAAACAAATTTAGAAATTGATGGCTGCAACCCACTCAAAAATGTTGGGTCAGAGGCGTTGGGTCAAATCACCTTTATACTTTTAATCATTGGGAATTGAAGACACTCGTTTATGCAGTTTTGTATGTGGAATTTTTGCCCATTCTTGCTGTGTACAAGACTTGAGCTGCTCAACAGTCTGATTCTAATCATGATGATGTGCCATACATTTTCAATAAGAGACAAATCTGGACTCTGTAGCTCGTGCAGAATGAGGCACAGCATTGGCTTTGGTGAAATAAATATAGAATTCCTTAGAAAAGATGCTGTCTTGATGGCAGCATCCAAAATACTCATATAAGACTCCACATCAATGGTTACTTCACATATATATGCAGATCACCCATGCCATGGGCACTGATGCACCCCCATGCCATCACAGATGCTAATATTTGCACTTTTTGTTGGTAAGCACTCTGGTTGGCCTTTTTCATCTTTGGCACGTAGAATCCGACATCTGTTTTTCACAAAAACAAGCTGAAATGTGGACTCGTCTTACCACAGAACGCATTTCAACTGTCTTTTGGTCCATCTCAGATGACTTTGGCTTTTGCACTAAATTAATATATAACTTCCTTTTTGCATAATAAGGTTTCAGTTTGCATTTCTTAATGCAGCAGAAGATTATGTTAAATGATTTTCCAAAGCACCCCTGAGCCCTTTTGGCTATGGCCATCACCGTAGCATCTTGGTTTCTCAAATAATACCACCTGAGGGCTCGATGGTCATGCATAGTCAGCAGCAGTTTCTGCCCTTGGCCTTCTTGCACCAAGATTTCCCCTGTATCCCTGAATCTTTTCAATATATATTATGAACTGTAGATGGTGAAAGACCTACATTTTTTGCAGTCTTGCACTGAGAAACATTGTATGGGAACTGACTGAGAATTTTCTCATGACCCATCCTTGCTTGCAAAGTCTAAATGTTAGTCTAAATGTAAATTTTTTACAGTCTTATTTTGCCTCTGTTCCAACTTTTTTTAAGTGTGTTACAGCCATGAATTACTAAATTTGTTCATATTTAACAAATAGAATTGTCATTGAAAACACTGAAAATCTTTTCTTTATCTTTTTTATCTGTTAAATAAATGGATTCATGCTATTGGTGCCAAATGGTGATCATCTGTGTGTCTCAACAGATATCAGAATTTATCAGACCAAGCTACATGTTTTCCATCTTCTGTCTAGTAAAATACTGCAATTGTAATCAGAAAAATTATTAAAGTTTTAACTTGAATTCTACTTTGTTGAAGTTGTAACTGATGGAGATTTGATTGATGGAGTACATAACTGTTCATGGCAATTAGTCCTAGCCATCATAGGAAGGCTGAATATATCAGTTACAAAGCCAAATTCATGGTTTCTAAGTGTATCTTCAAGCATGATAACTGTCATGGTGATCTTTAGGCTGTATATGTGGGGCCATCCTCAGCAGCAGTGAATGATTTTCTGGCAATGAGAACTCCAAACAAAAGTAGAGTAGAGAAGGATTCACAATCACTGGTATCTTATGGTATCTTGGTCGTAGCATATGTAGCGCGACAGAGAACATCTTTAGAGAAAATGTATGTTTTGTACAGAGTGCAAGTAGGGAATCCAGCAACACTAGCTATGACAGCATAAATAAAAGGGAGAGCCAGAAGGTAATGCGGACATGAGGAAGCCCTAGGACATAAAGCAGCAAGCCACTCCACTGTCAACAAACCTCAGTGAACATGTGAGGGTTGTTTGGGGGCAGCATCCAAACATCCCAGTTTACCAGAACACTCTATGAGCCAGGGTGAGCCCCTCAGGAGTGGCATGGGGATCAAACCTTGGTCACTGCAGCGGACAACTGTGCTTCTAGCATGCAGCCGTCTGGGCTGGAGCAAGATGTGAGGGGCGTGACAGATAAGGCTCACTGAGTCCGGTGGGAGATGTACAAACAAAGGGATGCCACTATGGCATGCTGAAACAGAGGGAAGTTTTTTTCTTTTTCCTTAAAGTATATAGTACATATGCGACCTATTAAAGCCCTGACAAATAACATTGGACCAAAGCCCTACCCCATGGTCAAACTCCTACAAAGGTGCATCATGCTCCATTGCCTATTCTTAAATAGGCCCACTACCAGGTGCCAGCAGTGAGCTGATTTTACTACATGCTGCATCCACCTTCTGCTGGCAGACACCAGTGGAGCATGACCTCTAACACTGTATTGCTCCATTTTGAATTAACTCTAGAGACTGTTGTGTGCTGAAGATCAGAATTTACAGAAAAACTCAAACCGGCCTGTATGGCACCAACAATCATCCCACACTCAAAACCACTGAGATCAGATTTTTCCCTGCTCTGATGCTTGATGTATACATTACTTGAAGTTCTTGACTGGATATTCATGATTTTAAGCATTGTGCTGATGACACACGATTGGCTGATTGATTAGATGAATAAATGAATGTGCAGGTATACAGGTGTTTGCTGTTAATGCCATTTTTGTTTGTTTTCTGTAATTTTGGTTATAGACTGTTCTCTTTATCATGATTGGTGTTCAGAGGAAAAAAAACAACATGGATCCAGTTGGGCTTTATGGACTTGAGACACTTAAATATTTTGTGTGTTCTTCTTGTATTACTGAACCTTCACAGTGTTATTGTTGATTTTAGTCTTAATCACCACCTAATATCACCTAATATCTATGTACGTGAAGCCCTGCTTAATTATAATTGTAACTGTAAAAAATGTCATGTAAGAATGTATAGACTCAAGTGGTATAATATTAGGATTGTGAAAATGATCCACTTTTGTTCCACTTTCAAATTTTTTGTACATTTGTAAAATAAGTAAATTAAACAAATAGTGAAATGGTATATGTTCTGTTTCCAACTGTGATATACTGTAAATGTTGAGCTTCTTATACTCACATAGGAATTTTTTTCAGTAATCTCCATGTATTGTATGTACTGTACTCTCATTAATCATGTACACTTAAAATGAAAGATGCATTAATCATGTAATGCAGATGCATGACTGAGCATTTTCAACTAGCTAGCTACTTAATTATAGATATATGCATCAAGATCTGCAAAGCAGTAGTTAAATATTATGATGCATGTTGTGTATGCATATAAACTGGTGCAAAATTGCTTAGAATTAATAAGCCCAGCATGTTAAAAATGTCTTGTTTTGCTTTAAGGCCGGGAGTCTTTAAAAATAACTAAGCAGGCATCAGTTTTTATTCTCCATTGCCTTTGGCCAAATGGTGATCATTTATTAATAAACTAAATAATTAATTTCTGTCAGACATAAATGACTGCTGAAAAAATAAATTTGTCACAGGGAATGTGTTTGAACAAGCATGCAGTGTCAGTCTTAGCATTTCTGGAGCCCTAAGCAAAATTATCTGCAGTGCTGCTGTAACTGAATCATGTACATAAATCCTCTGCCACAGTAATGAACATATACAGTTGCAGTTGGAAGCTTACACACACTCATCATGTACATGAATGTCATGGAAATATTGGGTTTTCAATTATTTCTTTTAACTCTTCTTTTTCTGGGGGAGAATGAGAGTACTATACGTCTTCAATAGAAAAAACAAGAATTTGGTGTACAAGTTTTTTTTTTTTTCAGTACAAGGTCAAAATTATACATACACTGATTTGGATTATTATTTCAGTGGTGCTGAAAGTTCCAAAATGTCTTTTAACTTGCCAAAACCAAAGCCTCTTAACTTCCTTTTAGTGATCATGATTAACTACAACTGTGCCAACATAAAAAGTATTTGTTTGACAGCACTCATTGGATTGACCAACAGACTGTACAAATGTATTGTCATTCTCTGGAGTGACCCTGGTTTTCACTCACCTGTTTCCTTTATTATGTAGATTTGCTTTTCCCAGTAAGAGTCCCTGTATGTTTTCCAGGTCTACCTCTTTCACTCATATTCCAAAGTAGAGCTCTGTCCCCAGGATGGAGAATGACCCCCTCACCAACAGTGCATGGAATCTTATCTCAAAGTGACAGAATGGCATCCAAGTCTTTTGGGTCAATTTTCACACTTTCAGCTGAAACTAGGTGTCCTACCGAACCTCTCTTTTGAACAGCTCACATTTGAAGGGTCTCAGTTTGACATCTTCACAGACATGTTTCTCAAAAGACTTTGTGCATAGCAAAGTACATTCTCCTGATATGGAATGCAACACTCATCATGAGTCCACCATTTCTTCTTTGGAAAGCAGAAGTGGCATTTGATAATCCAAAGGGAATACATACCCATTCATACAAGCCCCAAGGTGTGATGAATGCAGTAATGTGTCATGATTGAAAAGCAGCTATAGCCTCCCAGTGTGTCAATACGATCTTAGATTCTAGGATGCCTATCTGGGACCGTATTCTGGTTCAGGAATTGGTAGTCAATACACAATCTCAGTGTTCCATCCTTGTTGCATACACATACTGGTGCAGATTGGGAGGATTTGAATTTCACTATCCAGCCTTTGACCAGTAGATCTTGAATGTACTCTTTGACTTCCTTGTAGGGCGGATTTGGAATAGCAAAATATGACTTCTGAACTGGAATGTCATCTTTGAGTAAGATGGTCATCTGGATGGGAATGCAGCCTGTGTCATTCTCATCACAAGTGAGAACTGCAGATTCCTCATAAAGCATCTTTCTTACAATCTCCTGTTGACTTTCTCTCAGGTGACTTAAATAAACAGGTGGATGCCATAACTCTACTGGCTTGTCTTCCTCAGTTCTTACTTGGTGGTGTACCAATCAACAATGTGATAATTGGGCTGGTCGGTTTCCTTGGTGATGGCATGGACAGTGACAATTACTCTCTATCTTGGGAGTCTCTAGTGACTTCCATTACCTCTTCACCCACACTCAGCTGCTTTAATGGTATACTAGTTTAACTGGGTTCAAACAGTACAACTCACTCTGAAGGACTGAAGTTAAAGTCACTTCACATGTGTGACTTTGCCAGAGTGGACAACAATGTCCTGATACACCACCTTACCTGACCTAGCACTATTTCTGTGGTCTCTGCTTGGAAGACATTTTGATGACATGGGCTTGCTTAATATGTGTGCAGCCAATTGCTGTACAGTTTTGACTTGGCTTTTGAACTCTTTTCTTCATTTTCACCCTCAGGAACTAGCTGTTCATTGTGAGCCACAGATGGTCTCTGCTGAGGTCAGCATCCCAGCTGGTGCCATTGTTCACTGTCATCACTTGTAAGTTTGAATACTTGCCCCAATAGAGCTTCATCTGTCACCATATCACCATATCACCATATCTTAACTCTCTCCTAATGTCAGTGCATCTAGTATTTAAGCCTTGACTGTGTGGAGAAATACATTGTGGACAGTTTGTGCTTCATACCTGATGTCAGAGCTAGACTACTTGTTTGTTGTTTGGCACACATTAATTCTTGAAAAAGGTCTGTGCTGTTTCTCTCAGGACTACAGGAAGCTTTTCAGTTCCACAATAGTAATTTCTTCCTTGTATATTAAACTGTCTTTAAAATGGCCAGGTTTGATGATTTGCAAAACACTGTGAATCACACCTTCTTCAATCTGCTTTCACAGATTGTTATAGCTGATGTCAGCAGAATGGTCTCCAATCTGACCCCCATGAATCTTGAACTGTCTGCATTGTAATAATGGGAGATTCTTCAGTGGAATCATAGTCAGCCCTAGTAGCCCAATAATGTGTTCACTATTGGTTTTGCTAGAGATGACACTACAGCCCCTTGTGGCATACAATCAGTCAATTGTGTGTGTGTAACTAGTGGCCTAAAAAAATGCATCCCTCTCCACTAGACCTTAACGCTCTGTGCTCAATTTCATCCATGTTGGGGCTAATGAGTGCAGCATTAAGTGCCAAGGTTGTGGTGTTCAATTTCTGTCTCCAAGCTATGGTGTGTGTACTTAGGCTACAGTTCTGAATGGTCTCATCAATAACCTCTTCCAAACAACACATCTGCATTTACCTTATGCAGGTTTTTCTTGATGGCCCAGACCAGTCCCTTCCTCTTGATGTCCAACATGATTCATGCTTTGAGATTTGTCTGCTAGAAACATGTAGGATTACAAGGATCTTTGTCTCAGGAGCAAAAGCTGACAGATCACTTTTATTTGCATTAGATTTCATTGTTATCTCTGAGAAACTATAGACATGAATTATTGTCTGGATAGCAGGTATGGATAGCAGGTATGATTGTTTTTTAATAGCTTAAAATGACACTCAATAAAAAGATGTTGTACCATTGAGGGGATTTGTTTTTGCAGGAATAAGCTTAGGAATCACTGTTGTACACTAATTGTGAACTAGGCAGATTCACTGGAGCATTCTCATTTATACATTTATTATATACATGGAGCAGCCACATGACAAGTTAGAAAAAAAATGTTCTCATTGTATTGTGCAGTTTTTTTTTTGGTTGGTTGGTTTTTTAAGAGAACAATAATCTAAAAGAAACAGAAATATTGGTAGTATTTCAGAGGGACAAATTAATTCATTTCTATTTTTAATGAAAGAAAATGCAATCTTTCTGTGGAAGGTCATGCAATTTTTAAGATGCATTTTTCAAAAACAAAAAATTTAATTTGTTTAAGTGAAGCCTATAGTATCAAATTATACTGGTATTACTTTTGTGCTCAAACCAAAATGATCAGATGACATGATAAAAAGTGGCCAGAGTTAAATCTTTCATATTAATTACAATTTTATAATTCATAGTGAAATATATTGGTGACTCCATGACTGGCGTTGACTGGGGTGTCTCACTTGATATTATTTACAAAGACTGCCTGTATATAAGCCATTAAAATTTTTTAAAGAATTTTATTGCACGTTTTACATTAAGAACTGAAAGCATTAATAAAACCTCTACAGCATTTGCTCTACCCCAGTCCACTATAATTAGTTTGCCTTAAAATATAATCATTTAAATACTCTACAAGTGAATATTTTTCATGAACATTTAAATCCATATAACATCACGTTTGAACCATTTTTTCCATCCATTTTATCCATCCAATATTTGGAATATTCCAAAATTACATGTTCACAGGGCATCATGCAAAATTACAGACGATTATGGGAAGAAGAAATTTAAGCTCTCTCATATGTGATAGTGACTGACAAGGCCCCTTGGAGTGTAGAATAATGTTACCCAAATTATATTAGATTAAGTTATTGGGATGCTTTAGGTATGGTTTGGGGTGATTTAGGCAAGCTTGGAATTTTTGTTTTTTGTTGTCATGAGAAAGGGCTTCCATCTAGCCACCTTACCCTATAGTCCAGTCATATGAAGAATACAAGAGATTGTTGTCACATGTAGGATTTGACGAGTACTTGCCTGCATACTTACCTTGATATTTTTTTGTCTATTTTTGAGGGACATCGTATCGTATTCTTGGAAATGTAAACGTGGTGCCCCTGTTCCTCCACTTGTTGATGATATCCAGTCACAGTGTTCCACGGTACATCTATTATTCTGAAAATTCTTTTACACCCCTCTCCTGATCTATGTACCTGACCTTTCAATAATGATATAATCCTGTACATGCTTTGTAAAGTCTTTGTGGACCATGGCCTCAACCAATTCCTTCTCATGGAAATAAAAGTACAGCATTAACCAAGAAATAAGCATCAGAACCACTAAGCACATCACATTTCAGTATAAAGATATTGCGAAATGACACTGCAGCAATCACATGAAGAAGCCATTTTCCACACCAGTTGCATTCTTTAGAAAAGGTGTAACTTTTATTCAAGTAACTCTCAGAACAGCAGAGGCAGCAAGAACAGCACTCACATTTGCTTCTCACCAAGGGGAGAGGGTAAACGACGCAAACATTCAGCCTACTCGTGGTAATTGCACATTTTTACCCCTAGCCTGTAATGCATACTGAGAAAGGTGCCATAACTCAGACCCAACCACCGAACCAGCCAACCTGCTCCCTAGTTCTGGTGGTGGATGCCACAATATTTAATGTGGTTGGAGTTCTCTTTTAAATGGCAATTCAAATGTGATCCATAGTTTTAAGTTTTTTTCTCCAAATGTAACTCTTTATTGTTCATATCTACAGTGCCTTGCAAAAGTATTCATATGCCTTGAACTTTTCCACATTTTTTCACATTACACCCACAAATATAAATGTATTTTATTGTGATTTTATGTGATAAGACCAACATAAGTAACAAGTAATTGTGAAGTGAAAAAGAAATGATACATAGTTTTCAAATTTATCCCTGATCTGTCTGGTGTCTTCCTTGGTTTTTTATGATGCTTTTTGTTCACTAATGTTCTCTAACAAACCTCTGAGGCCAGCTGTAGTTATACTGAGATTAAATTACACACAGGTGGACTCTATTTACTAAATAGGTGACTTCTAATGGCAATTGGTCACAATGGATTTTATTTAGGTGTATCAGAGTACAGGGGATTGAATACAAATGCATGCCACACTTTTCAGATTTTTATTTATTAAACATTTTGAAAACCATGTATCATTTTCTTTTCACTTAACAATTACTTGCTATGTTATGTTGGTCTATCACATCAAATCCCAATAAAATACACTTAAGAAAAGTTCAAGGGGTATGAATACTTTTGCAAGGCACTGTATATGATATGGTTTATGTATACAAACAAAAAAACACACATGCACAAATGAGGTCTCTGACTAACATTCACTGCTATTAAGTCAATTCATGTAGAATGTTACTGTACAGTACTTTACTCATTGCTTTGCATCTGCATAATTCTCACTCCAAGAAGCAGTGTGATCAATAATGTACAAGATATTACATTATGACAGAAGGTCATTCTGTTAAATGAATTAATGATGGCAGGCAACATGGTTGCTCATGAGAACAATAAATAGAGAAATACATCTTAAAGCTGTAGGACAAGATTCTTATTTTTAAACCTTAAATAAGTCTTTCCTCTATTCTGTTGAGTGAATAGTCAGTCAATAGAAAGATCAATTGAAATTTGGTGTAGTTGTGTCAAAAGTAAACTTCATACATCAAAAATTATCACACCACAATGTGTGATACCAAACCAATCACAACCATAATTTTAATCTGTATAGGTCAGGTCAGGTCTAGTGGGTATTATTGTAATTTCAATTATATACAGTGTGTACAGTACACATTGTAATAAAACAACATTCCTCCAGGACCTACAGGTGCTAGATGTAACTACACAGGATTATGGTATACAGCACATAACTAACTAAGTGTAAGACAGTGTAGGATAAAACAAACAGTACAGTTGTTCACACAAGTGATACACAGGTACACAGTTCTGACTGGTACACAGTTCTATATGGGACATATGGAGAATAAAGTGCAGAACACTACTGATTTTTTTTAACATAATCAGGTTTTGCAGAGGGATGTGAGTGTGTGTGCATGAGTGTTTGTGAGTATGTTTGTATCTGTGTGTGTGGTGTTTGGTCCAGTTCAGTTTATTTGAGGTATGTGTGTATAGTTTTTAGTCCAGTCATTGGTTATTGAGGAGTCTGATGGCTTATGGAAAGAAGCTGTAAGAGTGCTCAGTATGGTGGTGCTGGAGATATTAATACTGATCTGGACGGACTAAGGTTTCCCAGTCAGGAAGTTCAGGATCCAGATGCAGAGGGAGGTTTTCAGGCCCAGCAGGTTCAGTTTTTCAGTCAGGTGCTGAAGAATGATGTTGAATGCTGAACAGTATTTGAATGTGTGTGTCCTTCTTGTCAAGGTTGGTGATAGCGAGATGGACAGTGGCATGTGTTTGGCATTGTCAGCTATGACATTGTCAGTAGAGTGGTTGGGATGATACACAAAGTGCAGGGGGTCCAATAAGGGGGAGGGGCGTAGGTGGGTTGGGTTAGGGAGCTCTCAAAGCACTTCATGATGATGTGCATGAGTGTGATGGGACAGTAGTCATTGAGGAAGGACACTGAAGACTACTTTGGCATGGGGACAATGGTGGTCACCTTGAAACATGTTGGAATGATGGTGCTGGTCACAGAGATGTTGAACATGTCTGTGAGAACATCTGCCAGCTGGTCAGCGCATTCTCTGGGCACTCTGTCAGGAATGCTGTCTGGTCCAGCAGCTTTCTGTGGGTTAACTCTGCATAGAGTTTTCCTCACATCAGCTGTGGTGAGATGAAGCACCTGGTCACTGGAAGGAGGGGTGGTCTTCCTCACTGTCACATCATTCTGTGACTTGAACTGAGCATAGAAGTTGTTCAGCGCATCTGAACAACTTCTTAAAGTTACAATGGATGCTCTGACTTTGTGCACACATTGCCTCTCTGATCACTCTGGGACAGTTTGGCCCTCGCTGACAAATCAAGTATAAACAAAATAAAATCAATAATGCTAATACTAATACTACTGTACTGCTACTAATAATAATAATAATAAGGCAATGGCTGGCTCATCCCTCGCATTATGAAGTGCATGTAAGGCTTACTGCTAAGGCAATTGTCCCACCCATTGGATTTACCCCTGGAACTATATGATTCCCTATTTAACCCCCAGAGTCAGTGGACTTCAGTTCTTTCATACAAAATGGAAATTCTCCTTGTTTTAACATCAGCAAAGCATTGTGGGTAATCTTCATGTCGAGTGTGTGAACTCTAATGCAAGTAATGTAAAGATGTTCCTTAATTTGGCCTATGTAAAATTCTGCCCATGAGCTACTGTATAGCTTACCAATGAGCAGGGGGGTGGTCTCTAGAGGAGGCATGTGAACTGGGTGGACAGCATTCATTGGTCTAATGGTGAGGTGGACTAAGGCTATGGACCTTAAGGTGATGCCAGTGTGAGAGTATGGTCGTATTTCAAGGGAGCAAGTTTGGAGCTGCAGTTCCCTATTGGCTTGGTGAGCTGTGGCTCTTGCCTTATTAAAGAGCAGTCGTGTCTAAAAGGGCATCATGTGTGAGGCAGTTTTCAAGGGTTGTCATATATAGTTTTCGGGTGACCCCTTTCTCAATTAAATGACACAAAGATTGGTGAAAAGACCCTTGAAGGATTTAGGGATCTCAATTGTGAAGACCTTTGCGAAGTTTGAGGTTGGGTCTCATGGTTACAAACCAGTAGCTCTGTCCAGCTTCATAGGTAGGGACTTGGTATCGAGACTCAGTTCTGCCTGTTTACTGGAGGTTTGCTGGTGTTTTGCAAACCCCTTTAAAGCTAAGTCACGTAGTTCCCTACTAGTTAAAGTTTGTGGGCAGGCCAAGAACACCCAGGAAGTGACTAGTGGCGGGATGGAGATTTCAGACAAACAGCGATTTAAAATTCAAATCTTACTCCATCCCTGGTTGATATCAGGAAACAAAATATGTCTAATGGAGGTGATAATAATATTGCTACGGTGACTCTTGTCTCCTCTGTTTGACTAGCAAAGCTGCTGTCAGACCTGTCAGTGAAAGATGGTTGAATTACTCCTCCAATGCGTTTCAGAGCACACAGTAGTTATCTTGGTTGTAGTCAGGATGAAGCTCAGTGAGGCTGCTGACTCAATGTTACTTTGATTTGGTAGATTTTGTCATCTATTGTGGCATGGGGACATTTTCATAAATAGTAATGAATGTCTTTCAGGTAAGTGTTGACATCATGAGAGCTGTCGTTCTTTGGTTCAAATCAGGTTATGTTGTGTGCAATTTTATCTAGATCCCTGTCAGTGGGACCCTGAGCATGATAAAGGCCTGATGGTGAGCCATGCTTTTGGGGAGAAGTCTCCATAGCAAGGTCAGGATGAGCTTTCTGACCTGAACATAGAGTGGAGGTTCGGTATTATAGGGTCATAGAAGGGGGGAGTGTTAAGCCCTTTTGGGAGGATAACAGCCAACTGCCTTTCCATACCTTTTGCTCTTGGGCATCCCACAACCTCATTTTAATCTCAGTTAATTCGCTTTCTGCTCCCAACCATTGTCTTTTTGTCCTCTTCACCTGTTCCCTCCCTCAACCAAGCAGTGCAGTGGCCTCATTAACCTGTTGCTCCAGTTCTGCATTTCTAGCCCTAGTTGTGTCTAGCTCACTTTTTTTTGTTTGGGGATGCAACATACCTTTGTGCATAGGCCGTGCATCTTCTGTTAGCCTGTTCTTGTCCTTCAAAATGGTTTCTAGACTGGGTCATTATTATGAAGGCCATTTTTCCTACAGTTTCAATTACTTCTTTGACTTTTGTGTTACCATACATATGTTGCATCACAAGGTTGGTCATTAGCTAGTTTGGTGGGTTTTGTATGGTCATCATATAGTCATATGTCAGAGTCTTAGTCACCTCTGTCAATATTGATCCTCACCATCTTCTACAGAGGAACCATAGAGAGCATCCTGAGCAGCTGCATCACTGCCTGGTTTGGGAACTGCACCGTCACTGACCGCAAGACCCTCCAGCGAATAGTGAAGACAGCTGAAAGGATCATCGGAACCTCTCTCCCATCCATCATGGACATCTACACCACCCGCTGCATCTGCAAAGCAACCAGCATTGTGGATGACCACACCCACCCTTCCCACAACCTCTTCTCCCTCCTGCCATCGGGAAGAAGATTCCACAGCATCCAGTCCAACACGACTAGACTCTGCAACAGCTTCTTCCCCCAAGCCATCCGACTTCTCAACTCCAAAGACTGAAGGGATGGACTCCTCCATACTAACACACACACACACACACACACACACACACACACACACACACACACACACACTCAGTCTTCCAAATGTGAATTCCAGACAATGTGGAATCTTGCATTTTTGCACTATATATACTACCTCACTGCATCACTGGACTCTTTGCACAAAAATTTGCTAATTTTTTGCACATAATCAGTACATTTCTTTTTGCCCAATTACTTATTTATTGACATGCTATTTGCACTAAACTCAGTCAAAATGTATATATCCTGTCTGACTATTCACTACTCATCTGCACTCTGTGTTTCTTCCGCACTCCACACTTGTGTTTGTGTCTGTACTGTGTTGTTGTGTTCCACCATGGTCCTGGAGGAATGTTGTTTCATTTCACTGTGTACTGTGTATATAGTTGAAATGACAATAAAAGCTCTTGAACTTGAACTTGAACTATTGACTCTATGCCCTCATGGGGATCTACTCCACTGAGGGATTCTGACTGGGATTCATACGCCATGCTACTTTTTGGACCACGTTGGTGATTGAGACCAAGTTGGCAATTGTGCTACCAAGACTGAACTGAGTACCCATTTAAGGTGCCACTGATACCAGTGTTCACCCTTGGAATGACCTCAGAATAGGTCAGCTCTGGGCTCAATCCCTTTCCCCAAGATGGACCTATCATTGGGCTTCCTATAGTATCAAAGCTCAGCTGTGCAGATCGAGTAACTCTCAAAAGCATACGGTGGGCTGGAACAGGAACAGATGAGAGCACGGTTGACAAATACTGCCAGTGCCTGAAATAAATAGATTGTATTGCTTCTTTGCTACAATGTTGCACATAGTTGAATATGACAAGGGTAGGCAAACTGCAATTTAAATTTTAAACCTTAAGTTCAGTCTTAAATATCAATGGCAGGGAGGGAACATGCCTTTGAGAGTAAGAGTGATCTATAGTCGAAGGGTTCCCCTGACACTGCACTCTCCTACCCATATTTTGCCATCAATAAAGATAGGCTGTATTGAGTTACACAGGACACTCACAAAAATTACTACTGAGTTGCTGGTGCCTAAGAGCTGCCAGGAAATTTTATTCCATCTCATGTCCCATTTCTATCGGTTGGGCATTCGTGGTGAGGTTTGCAGGTGGTGTGCAGCTGGTGAATCCGCCATTGCGCCCTCTTCCATTAATTGATGTGCCATTCAAGAGAGTCGGAATGGGCCTTGTCAGGCCAACAGAAAGGCCCCCACAGAGGTACCACTTTGTGTTAGTCCTTGTGGACTATGCAACGTGATACCCTGAAGCAGTGCTGCTGCACAAAATCTCAGAATGCAGTGTTGTGGTGGCACTCTTCAGTGTGCTCTCACAGGTCAGGATCCCAAAAGAGATCCTGATGGATCAGGGCACAACTTTCATGTCATGGACACTTCACAAACTTTATGAACTATTGGGCATTAAATCGATTTGCACCAGTGTTCATCACTCACAAACCAATTGGCTTGTAGAGCAGTTTAATAGAACAAAAATATGCTGCATAAGTTTGTTCATGAAGATGCTAAAAATAAAATTCAATATGTTCTTGACCTCTGAACAAAACTACAGACATCGGGTTCACTAACACAGGAGAATTTGGTATAGGCTCAAGATCGATAATCCTGGCTCTACAACAGGGGTTGTCATCTGTGGGGCTTCACACTGGGAGAGAAGTACTCATATACATCCCATGTCAATCTCTAAATTACTCATGATGTGGTAAAGGCCATCTGAGGTCATATAGCAGGTATGGGACATCAACTAGTGCACACAGATGGGGGGCATGGCAGGTTTTCCACATCAGCCTCCTAAAAACATGGACAGAAGCAGAATCATCGGCTTTGGTGACAGTAGTTCCTGAGAGGGATGAGCTGGGACCTGAACCAAATTTTGAATTGGCTAAAGAATTTTTTCTGCTAGAATTCAAAGGAAGCTTTCCAACATCTTCTGAGCTCTGCCCAGGTGACCGAGCTCATAGAACAAAACATAGAAATGCCCCTGGGGGTAGTAGTTTGTAGACACTTCCCCCCATCACTTCCCTGTACATAAAAAGCAGGTGGTCAGGGAGGAGCTCATGATTATGCTCAACTTGTGTTGCACAGTGGTGCAATCCCTTCTTTTTGGTTTCCAAATCAGACCAGTTGGTTTGCTTCTGTGTGGACTATCAGAATGTGGTTTCTAAATTTGATGCATATCCCATGCCCCACATTGAAGAACTGCTCGACTAGTTAGGCACATTTGACACTGGACTTGACTAAGGGATACTGGAATATCTGCTTGACTCCCATGTCCTGAGAAAAAATAGCATTCTCCATGCCAGATTGCAGTAGCAGCCTTCTTCTCCTGCCAGGGGGGTAATGGGGATGGGGAGACTGAATGCCAGACAGCTCCTTGACCTGAGTCAGGCAATGGGGATATGAGCCAAGAGTGGCAACAAGGTAAGCACTCACACCTGCTCCTTATTAATTAACCCTTATTTCTCCTTCTGTGTGTGTCCATCCTGTGAGCTGGAGAGTTAAAGGGGAAAGCTGGAGATCACTAGAGAGAGAGATTTGTCACCAGTGTCTAGCACTGCAAAGCCAAAGTTATTACAGTCTTGTTCATTTGTTCTGTGTGGTGGTCATATCATGTTCTCCTGTGTCTGCATGGGTTTCCTTCAGGAGCTTGGGCTCCTCCCATTGTCCAAAGACATGCAGCCAGGCAAACTGGAAATACTAAATTGCCCTGAGGTGTGTGTGTGTGTGTGTGTGTGTGTGTGTGTGTGTGTGTGTGTGTGTGCATGTGCGCGAATGTGTGTGAATGTGTCTGTCTGTGTGTCTTCCCTTGACAGACTGGCGACCTCTCTAGGATGTTTCCCTGTCTTCCACCCAATGAGCACTCCGATAGGCTCCAGCACCCCTTGTGACCCAGTAGTAGGATAAGTGACATAGATAATGAATTAATCTTCTAGTCTATTAGCAGTAATAAACAGTACCTTTGACATTACCTGAGTCAGGCAATGGGGATACGTGGGTGAGGGTGTGATCAAGTGCTGCTCTGTAAACAGGTGACAGAGCCAAGAGTGGCAACATGAGGAAAAAATGTTTCAGTATGCTGGAGGAAGCAAATACTTTATATATTTTACTATGTATTATATAGTATTTTACTTGTGAGTAATTTGTTGCCAGTCTAAGTAGAATTATAGTACAGCAAAACTACAAAAACTAACTAATTTTTTCAGGCAACAATGTAGTTGCTTTAAAGTCATCTCCTTGCAGTAATGGCAGCATGGTGGTGCAGTGGGTAGGGCTGTTTCCTCACAGCAAGAAGTACCTGGGTTTGATTCCTGGGTCATGCCAGGGACTGTTCTGTGTGGTGGTTATGTCATGTTCTCCTGTGACTGCATGGGATTCCTTCAGGAGCTCTGGTTCCTCCCATAGTCCAAAGACATGCAGCCAGGCAAACTGGAAATACTAAATTGCCCCTAGGTGTGCATGTGTGTGTGAATGTGTCTGTGTGTCTTCCCTTGACATACTGGTGACCTCTCCAGGATGTTTCCCTGTCTTCCACCCAGTGAGCACTCTGATAGGCTCCAGCACCCCTCATGAGCCAGTAGTAGGATAAGCAACATAGATAATGATTATAAGCATTATCTCTAGTCTATTAGCAGTAATAAACATTACCTGTCACATGAAATCTTGACCTTAATTTGATCAGTAAAAACTTTTTTTTTCTTTTTTTAATACTTGAGTACATCTGAAAGTAACTAAAGTACATTCCACATTTGAGTAAGATTTTGACACATTATCTATTCTTTCACTTAATTATAATTTCTTAGTACTTTTTCCATCCCTTCATGCATTCTTTAGTGTTGGCAAGGTACTTTGCCTATAATCTGTTAGCTAAGTAGATCAACTGTTGCTTAAAGTTATCTTAATAACCTGTTTAGCAGCGCCGCCAGGAATCAGTTTCAGGTGCGGTTGAGGAAATATGCTAAATAAAATCACTGCATGAGCTGTACAGTTATATTGATAAGTGTGAAATACTCTTTCATTTTCATCATTAGATGTTTACATTTACATTTATGGCATTTAGCAGACGCTCTTTTTAACAGAGCGACTTACAAGAGTGCTTAGTCATTGACTTGGAATATCCAAAGCTAAGGCTGGTAGACCTGAATTCAAGCTACTTTGAGATATGATACTGCTAGAATTTAGTCATATAATATCTAATAAAGATGTTAAACAAATTAAATATTTAAGGGACAATCAACGCTTAACCTATCTCAGCATTTTAATAGCGTTTATAGGCATAGAAAAATAAAATACCTTTATTACAGTTCAGAAAATGATTAAATTAGCATGCTGGAGATGCGGCACAATGAAATTGTGCCTTATAAAACCAGGTCTACTCTTCATTCTCTTCCCTGACTGTTCCCTGCATATCCCTGACCTCTGAACGCCACTACCTAGCTAGTAGATTTCACAATCATCTTTAATCCTCTTTCTCACTATAGCAGCCTGGTAGTGAATAAAATGTAGTGATGTAGTGATGACACAAACTAAACTTTCTTTTGACATCTGGGGCACTTCAACATAAAGGAATCTAGATGGACAGATGATTTTATTGACCTTTTTTGAACATCATTATAACACAATTATTGTGCAAAACAGTGTTATTTGACACCTATTCAACTGTGCTCTACGTGTTATGTTAACTGTTAACTAGTTATATAATTGTCTTATCTATCAGTTATATTCAGTACAAATGTAAGCTATATATTTTCTGTTCATACATATATATATTTTCTCCCGGTTATTAAACTTTGTGTTTCACTTGTATGTGCTACACTCTTATCACAGACTACTTAATCTGAGCAATCAAATATCTATTCCTACAGACATTAGGTAAATTACTACTATTTCTTATCTTATTCATGTAACCATCATTACCTAATTCTGACTTTCATTTTTTATTCATTGGATTGGAGGCCTGTTAAAAAAAATCTTCAGTAAAAAAACATAAAAAAAAAAATACTTACATTTACCCATATTACGTCCAACAAAATAAACAGTGCTCCATTCACATAAAAGTAGCGCTGTACATAGAGAAAAAGAATTGATGTCTTTCTGAACCAAAACATGGAAAGTTCAAATCTCTTATAGCAATGCAATGCAATACATTCCCATATATTCCCATATATCCCAATATTTGTCTGTCTCTTCTTAGTGCAATGCAGCCATCTACTGGATGATGTGATTGTTGCTGCACACTAAAGTTCTCTTTAGTATTTACACCTTAAATACTAAAATCAGCAGGCCCACTAAACATCATGCAACATTCTTCTTCGTCTTCTTTTTTATCAATGCATATGCATAAAAAATAAACACATATCACTTAGGACAAATGAAATCATTGGTACCATGTATGACACAAACACATTACTACTTTATTTATTTAGTGTAATATTCAAGGTTATTTAGCTTAATCCTACAAGCCTTGTGGTTACCTCAAACTAAGGTGTCATATTAAAAAATACAAATAATATATTCAAAATTCAAGTTTTTTTCTATTTGTAAATTTTCTTTTTTGTGTTGTATACCAATCAGCCATAAAATTAAAACCACTGGCAGGTGAAGTGAATAACATTAGATGTGTTGGAAGTGAGAAAAATGGGCAAGCATAAGGATCAATAAGGAGAAACTCTGACAGTGGTCAATTTGTGATGGTTATACAGTTGTATAAGAGTATCTCTGAAACAGCAGGTCTTGTGGGGTTTTCCCTGCATACAGTAGTTAGTACCCATCAAAAGCAGTCCAAGAAAGGGCAACCGGTGAACCACTGACAGGGTCATGGACAGCCAAGGCTCACTGATGTGCATAGGAAGTAAAGGCTACATCATGTGGATGGCTGGATTGAATGGATTGAGGAACATGACAAAGGGTTCAAGGTGTTGGCTTCCAAATTCCTCAGATCTCAATCCAATCAAATATCCATGGAATGTACTGGACAAACAAATCCAATCCATGGAGGATCCAGCTTACAAGATTTAAAGCATCTGCTTTCTTGGTGCCAGATACCACAGCACACCTTCAGAGGTTTTGTGGAGTCCATGCCTTGACGGGTCAGAGCTGTTTTGGTGGCACAATGGGGACACAATATTAGGCAGCTGGTTTTACTGTTATGGCTAATTGGTGTGTATTGTATATTAATGTGTTGTAATTATATATGTATTGTATAATTCCACAAAAAGTGTTTATTATTAAGTACTGTATAACAATTATTTAATACAATATGTTTAAAACACCTTTCTTTTTAACTCCATTAACATTGATAAATATTTAATTCAGCAATTTGGTAAAATGGTCTTTTTTTTTCAAGAAAATGTTGCTTGCCATCATCATACCATAACTCAAATGTATATTTTAAAACTTTCTTTCTTTCTTTCTTTCTTT
>JAOUQY010000021.1:14169358-14180001 GCA_028566355.1 Doras micropoeus
GGACCCCAGAAAGGTCGGATACTCTGAACTGCCATTTGGCCCATAGGCACAAACGACAGTCAGAGCCCTCCCTCCTACCCGAAGGCGGAGAGAGGCGACCCTCTCGTTCACTGGGGTAAACTCCAGCACGAGGCGGCTGAGCTGGGGTGCTATAAGCAAGCCCACACCAACCCGTCATCTCTCACCCAGGAGAACTCCAGAGTAGTGGAGAGTCCAGCCCTTCTCAAGGAGTTGGGTTCCAGAGCCCAAGCTGTGCGTGGAGGTGAGCCCGACTAAACACTATTGTGTTTAAATAACACAATTGTGAATAGTTGTGAAAATCAGACTAAGGAATGAGCAGGGAAAAATCAAGAAATGTTCATAATTAAATGTTAAATATTAGTCTACATAGAAGTGCTAGAAATATGTTTATTTCATTGACACAATCTAAATCTAATATAATCAGTTTTACAGTTAATATGAGCACTATTTGTAATTAAGTTATAAGCTTTATTTATTTATAAGCTTAACAGTTTTACCCTCCAGGTCCACTTGCCTTCAATCAATTAGTACCTCTAGTTTAGATTTTAAAATAGTTAATGTTAATAGTTAAAATTTACTTTAGATTCCATAGTTATTTGCTGTCCTTTATCATTTTCTTTGGCCTAACGTAAGTGTTGTCACTTACTATATGGTAAAGCTGCTATAAACAGTCTTTCCTCACCAGCCTCTCTCTTTTTTCTCTCATGAAGTAATAAGATATAAATGAATTACAGAGAGACCAGAAAACATACAGTCCTGCATCTTGAAACATGGACAACTTGCGTAAGGGTTAAATAAATGTCTCCTCACAGAAAACCTCACCACATCAAGATAGATATCATTTTCATTCTTGAATAACATTTTTTTATTTGTTTATCATTATACTTAGATTACCTGAAGCATTGGCTACACAAATCCCTGTGAATGAGCTGGTACTACTAGAAAAAATAACATGATTTTATTTTATTTTATAATTTTTTGAACACAGTCTGTACCATAGTACAGTTGCATTCTCAAACCTGACTGCTCAGAAGTAGTTCTGCCTGCAAGACAAATCACAGAACTGCAAGTGTTTGAAACCCTTTGACTGGCATATACATTATTGGATCATAACAGCATCATCAACCAGAGAGATACTATTCAGGACAAGTGTGGATAGAAACATCAGACTGAAAGAGATGCAGATGAAAGAGATTCTCATGTACTGCATATAGCCAGACATTAATGCTTTGCTAACTGAGTAAGATTAAGGTGGAGCTCTTTATTGCAGTCCGCCTGAGATCTAAACTCTTAATGTTTGCTGTTTATTAAACGTAATCCCTCCCAGCTGAGATTGTTCAGGCTGGATTCATTTCTGTGTGGCAGGAGTGTGACAGATCTACACTCCATCTATAAAACAGCACTCGGTCTACAGAGTGCAAAGTCACTGTGGCAAGCAAAGTACTCAAATTATTTGCAATTTAGTTCCTTCTTGGTAAATTCCAACCATGCCCTTTGCCTTAGCTGGAACGACATTAAAATGGATTAAATGCCCAGGTGATCTTGCAAATGGTAAGTGGTACTAAAAAAAGTGAATAGTTGTACAGCAGGCTGTTATTTTATCTTATTTCCATTATTCACTACCTTTATTTTCAGCATTGAGTGTTCTTTGTTTTTGCAAGGTGTCTTCACTGTAGGATAATCTGTAGCTTGCACTTGTTTGAGACATATTTCATTTTTATGCAACTGTGTGTTAAAAATGTACGTGTTCTACATTCACTCACTCACTCATTATCTAAGGCACCTACTACTGGGTCAGGGAGGTTGCTGGAGCCCAACATTCATTGGCTGAAAGGCAGGGAAACTCCCTGGACAGTCCATTGCAGGTCAGACACACAGACAGACACATTCACACCTAGGGCCAATTTGTACATCCAATTTGCCTGACTAGATCTTGCAATGTAGG
The DNA here is from genome assembly GCA_028566355.1 of Doras micropoeus. Classification (NCBI taxonomy): domain Eukaryota; kingdom Metazoa; phylum Chordata; class Actinopteri; order Siluriformes; family Doradidae; genus Doras; species Doras micropoeus. Next base: position 14,171,325 of record JAOUQY010000021.1, read on the forward strand.
TGGAAACCAAAGCACACAAAGGAATTCCACAAACATGGGGAGAACATCAAAAACCTCACTGAAAGGACCCTGGTGCCCAGGTGGCAAATTAAGCTCAGGCCCTCTTGCTGTAGGTGACAGTGCTACCCACTGCACCACCATGCTAAATTTAGTAACAGAATGTAGATTTGAATCATTTGTGATTGTAAGTCAAGGGAGAGAAACTAACTTTACTTCTGATTTTAAAGACTGAAACTGGGAAAATCGGTTTATTCAAATTGCTCCAGGGTTTTTGTTGTTGTCGTTGTTGTTTTTGCTATGTAATTCAAATTATGTTTTTAAATGTTTGTCAGTGAATGGGTGTCAACTATTTTTAGGTCCTTCTAGCACCGTATAGAGGTGTTGGGTTGTTCCATGTGATTGGGTTGTACATGCCAAAGAAATCCTTAAAGATTCTTGAATTTATTTTTTTTTAAAAATCCTCTTTTGGATAGTTAAGAGTTGTTTGCTTCTTAGAAGGGTTCCATTTAGAAATTTCTGAATGTAAATCCCTCCCTTGAAAGAGGAAAGAAAGAATCTGTAACTATTTAACCAATCCTTTAAAGCACCATAAATGATGGTTGTCTGTTAATTCATGTATGAGGAAGCAGATATTTAGCACACCAAGGGAACTGTTAAGGGTTCAGTGAAGGTCATTAGCACTCTAGGGGATTTTGTAAAGGTTCTATATAGAATGAAAAAGCTTTTCGCTATCCAGAGCACTCCTGAGCACTTTGTCTAAAGCAAGGGGTGTTTTATCGGTGTTGAGCAATGACAAAATCGAATGTATATCAAAACTGCAAAATTGCTACCACATTTTAATTAATAAACTTTGTGGCTGAGAGTCCAAGAAAGCATGAGCCGTGCTCTCTGGGTGCAAGGGATAGCATCTCTCTCTCTCTTTTACCTTTTAGCCGATTGTGAGAAAATGTTAGCCTGTTAGTTCAAACATGTGAAAGATGGAAGTAAGTGCATTCCTACACTTTACACAGTATTTAGCAGCCATGTTAGAAATGTGAAAAAAGATGCAGTGGCTGGTGTAATGTGTTTCAGAGGAATTAGCCTGGTCTTTCTTGGTGAATAGCTGCCACTTGATTGGAAATAACTATGTATCCAAAGGTTGGGAATTGCCAATAGCTGAAATGAGCTGCCCCTGCCCCCAAAAAATTAATATAGAATCTGCCAATCATAGCTGATAACGCATGATAACCACAGGCTTCATACGCCAAGACTAAATCATACAGTGCTAAAATAAGATCTTGGGATATTGAGGTATCCTGATTATAACTGCCTTATTTGAGAGTTGCCTTTATTGTACAGCCCAAAAAAATCTCATGCTTGCCATATGCGATTGTGGGAAAACTCAGTCAGTTATACAGCCACTTATTTTGGGTTTATTATATTACATGGTGGTGGTAAATCCACCAGGACCTTCATCCAAGCATTGTTAATCATCCAGATAAACAAGATTAGACATGTTAGCATCGATATACACTTAAAATTTCAACTTTCTGACATAAAAGGAGTCACATATCCTGCTTGTACTTTTGGGGGGAAATGGAAGGAAATTCAATATAACTTCCAATAAGAGGCATGAGGAAACCATACAGCAATTTTCTCTGGAACAAAGAGCAGTGAAATAACCCTCTGCTACAGACAGACTGAGGAGTCAGCTCCTTGGTATGTATAGATGCTCCACACTTCGGCTGGGATTACACTCCTCTCTGATGAAGGGGACCACTGGGACTCAGAACCTGAGACATCTGGAGGAGGAGGTGGAACTTGGGGGGGGGTGAAGCATCTCCTCCCTTTCTCTGGGTCCTGACAGCTCCTTGACAAGGACCAGCTGCTTAGAGCTGCCTCATAATGCTTAAAGCTACTGTTCCACTACAGCGGCACTCAAAACCCTTCAGCAGTTTATCATTGTGTAAACCAAATGCTTTGTGCTCTGACCTTTCTTGTGTCTAACTAATCGGGCTAACTGAAACTATAATTCAAACATACCCTCTTAAAGAGTAAAGGAAGGTGCCTGAACTGATCAGTAAATCAATGCGGTTTTAGGTGAAACTTTCAGTGCAATATTCTTTACCTCTTCTGTTTCAGTAATAAATTAAATAATAATTTTCCACCCCAAGAGTCGTTCCAGAAAAATGGTATTATTTATGAAAGAATAATTCTTCAGTTCCCTGGGGCACCAACAAAAAATCTATTCATCATTAGGAATGGTTATTCAATGGCTTTACTTAAAAATATGTATTGCCCAATTACCAATTCAATCAATATATTTAACTACATATATACCTGTTCAGGTCTCTATTCTTATTGGTCAGAAAGTGTTCATTAATTACCAGTAAAGAAAAATATTTATAATTGTTATGGTTATGGCTTCCTGTAAGGTTTTCCATATCAATTATAAAGGGTTTTTTTTTTATTCATTTCAAGAGAGAACAAAAAGAGGCTGGTGAGGGAATTACTGTTAAAGGAACTAGCTTGTTTAGCAGATATTCATTACATTTATTGTGCCTATAAAATGATCACAGTAGTGTATGCATTCCTCCTTCAATAATAAAATAACATATTTTTTGGGCAAATTAGATGTGCTTACTCTAAACAACTAATCAAATCCATACTTTTTGACTGGACAACCATCTCTCTTCCAATAAGCTTCCACTTTTGTGATTTTTGTTTTCTGTGGAGACAGAAGAGGCTTTTCCTTTTTCTTTCTTCCTTTTTTTTTGCAGCTCACGAGAAATTCATGATACTTTCTTTTGTGATCTCTGTTCTCACTCAGTGATAGCATTAGCAGTAAAATTCACATCAAGCTCAGTGTAATACATTTCCTTTGTTCAGAATGGAACACCAATCTGTCAGATGGCCCCAAATTTAATTTCCTGCTTACTGAGAAGCAAAGGCGCCAGAGACTGAACTGAACCAGAGCTCGAGAGTTAATTTATGGGTTATGTAAAAAGGTCCATTCCCAGTCCAGAGTTCTTCTTGCAAATTACATTCAATATAGGTGATTCATTTCTCTCCTGTTGACAAGCCGACACCATTCCTTGCAGCTCCTGCTTTCATTTTTCACCTTTTCCCTGTGTCTTTTTTAATTCACACGTTAATAAGCTTTAATTACAAGTGCGCGCAGACAAATTACAAGATAACTATATGCTCATGTCATAATTATAAAACATACACTACATCTCAGATGTATGCCTCATAGAACTATTGGTGTCACAAGAATATAATACAGTGCCATGACAAACTATTTGCTCCCTTTCCTATTTGTCATATTTAACATAAGACAACACGAGTAAACACAAAATGCAGCTTTTAAATGATCATTCCATTCATTTATGATAAAGATTTATTCATAACCCATATCACCCATGTGAAAAAGTAAACTCCCCACAAACCTAATAACTGGTTGTGCCACCCTTCGCAATCAAACATTTGCGATAACTTGTGATGAGTCGTTTACATGGCTGTGGAGGAATTTTGGCCCACTCTTCTTTGCAGAATTGTTTAATTCAGCTACATTGGAGGGCTTTCAAGCATGAACTGCCCGTCTTGCCACAACATCTGAATGGGATTCAAGTTGTCCAATTCCTGCAGAGGCAAATCAGCCCTATTCCAAGTTTTCTCCATTTGTGTATAATGGCTCTTACTGTGGTTTGCTGAACTTCCAGATCCTTAGCAATGGCTTTGTAACCCTTTCCAGACTGGTAGACTTTGTTTAGCATCTGTATTCAAATCGCTTTAGAACATGGCCTCATTTGTTGCATTTGAGACCTAGCCGCATCACATTGCCAGACAGGTTCTATTTAAGTGATGTTTAGATTCAGCAGGTCTGGTAGTAATCATGCCTGGGTGTGACTAGTGAAATTAAACCCAGTAGTCAATTGAATTTAGTTAACTGGTTGATTTGATAGCTAAGGAGCAAGTACATTTCACATGGGTGATATAGGATTTGAATAAACCTTGAAATTCAGTAAATGGAATGATTATTTAAAAGCAGCATTTTTTGTTCACTCATGTCTGTATCTTATATTTAATTTTTTTTGATGATCCGAAACATTTAAATTAGCAAATATACAGGAAATTGGGGAAAATACTTTGTCACGGCACTATACTGTACAAACAGTATATATGTTAAAATTCAGGTATTTGTTTTTAATATAATGATATGTAGAATTTCCTATGATTATGAATATCAGTGCCTGTACTGATGACTAACACCTGGAAATATTCAACTGAAATGAATCACAGAGCATATGATAACAGGTTGCACTGAAGTTTTTTTTGACTCTGTGAATAAACTTTGAAATAAGGCAGCACACAGAAGCATAAACAAGGAGTGAACTTGTGAACCTGAACACTCCCGAAATAGTTTAAAGCAGCACATTGACATTAATTGCAGTCACTTTTATGTAGTGCAACTTGGTGTAGAAAATAGTTCCTTGTGTTTATTGAAGTTTCACAAGAATCTAAAAATTACAAGCTATCTAAAAAAGTGTTTAATTAAATGCTTATTAAACATGCATGTCTTAATCTGAAGACAAAGTAGATGCCAGTAGGCTTACTGAAGTCCTAATGTTTATCATATCTTGAGAGCTTGGCATACAGATCAAGATTTGCTCAGTGGCTTGGGACCATTTGCATTGCTAATAGGTGGATGCTTCATTTTTGACTTTGTTAACAGGATTTTCAATACCATAATTACCACACTATTCACCCAAATCAGAACAGAAATTGTCACAGGACACAAAATGTATATTTTTCAATGTCCATCTCAGCTGTGGTGTAAATCGAAGAGGACAATCCATCTGCACAAAACGAAGAATATAAATTATTAAGTTGGAAGCACAGGATAGGATAGCATATCTTTCTATGCTGTAGCATTAAGAATTCTCTTCACCAGAACTAAGGGGCTCAAATATGTTCCAGCATGTCAATGTCCCTGTACCCAAAGCAAGCTCCATAAAGACATGTAATGGAGTGGAAAAACACAAATGTCCTGCATAGAGCCCTGACCTCAAACTCACTGAACACCTTTGGTATTAACTAGACTGCTGACTACATCCAAGGCCTCCTCTGCCAACATCAGTGCCTGACCTCACTAAAGCTCTTGTGTAAATGGGCAAAGCCCGACAGCCACACTGAAAAAATCTAGTTGAAAGACCATGTGAAAACACTGTGCACCTGCTCAACATGATTTTAGTAATGAGCTGAAGGGCATGATTGTGTTTGGCCCATACTGAGAGCAACCAATTAAAAATATATAATGACATATATCAAGATGTTCATTTACTATGTTATCAATTGAAATGGAACGCATTCATGGATTGGTGGACTTTATCAACAAGAAAATTTATCAACAGTATCTTTCCCAGATGAAAGCTACATTTGTCCTTTTCAAGCAATAAAGTTTCACTGGTGAGTCATTAGAAGACAAACAAGGAACACTGATACATTCAAAAGAGGAGGAGAAAGGTAGAGATATAATAAGATTATAGTAGTGGAGGAAGTGAGTTCCAGAGATGAGGAGCAAATTCAGAAAATACTTCACCAATGCTATGAAGGTTAGATGGAGGAATGGTTAGCAGACCAGCCGAAGAAGTGCAAAGAGTTCAGTTAGGTTTCTAAAGAAGGAGAAGGAAGAAGGAGCAAGGTTGTTAAGTGCTTTATAAGTGTGCAGAAGAATTTTGAAGTGAATGCTTTGCTTTACAGGAAGCCAATTGAGATCATGGTGAACAGGTCTGATGTGGTTGTGAGAGCGGGTATGAGTAAGAATTTGAGCAGCAGAGTTTTGGATCTGAAGCTTGTGAAGGGAGAAAGTGCTGAGGCCAACAAGGAGTGAATTACAGGAGTCCAAACGACTGAATATGAAAGCATTTATAAGGGATACAGCAGCAGAAAAGGAGAAGAATTGCTGGCATGGGCATTGAATGAGAGAGTTGCATCTAGAATGACTCCCAATTGTCTGACCTGAGAAGAAGGGGTGACAACCGTTTCATCATATGAAACAGTAACAGAGCCAGTCTTATTGACAGTTGATTTAGAGCCAATAAGGAACCTCTTCACCATTTAACACAACACAAGTTGTGTTTCATCCAGAGTTTTAATATCAGTTAGATAAGATTCTAACTGTTGGAGGTGTGGATTTTTGATGGATTTGGTTCAGAGGTAAATGAGTGTCATCCAGGTACCAATGAAAGACTAAATTAAAGTGTCATATGATCTGTCTGAGAAGAAGTATGTACTTGATGAAGAGCAGAGTTCCAAAGACTGAACCCTGAGGTACCCCTTGAGTGACAATTAAAGATAATGAAGTAAAACCAGAGTGATAAATGAACGGCTTCCTATCTGTGAGATAAATGGTAAACCAGTCTAGTGCAGAGCCAACAATGCCCAGCTCAGGGATCTTCAACAGGAGAGTAGAATGACAAAGCGTGTCAAAGGCTGCACTCTGATCAAGTAAAACAAGAATGTTAAGGTCTCCGGCATCAGCAGATGTAGGATGGTCATGGGCAACCTTAATGAAGGCAGTTTGCTGTGGTACTTATGGAAGCCACACTGGAATGGTTCAAAGAGATTATTGCTTTCTAAGTAAGCTTGTAATTGGTGGGCGACAACATGCTCAAGAGTTGTAGACAGAAATGGAAGGATTGAAATCAGATCAATTAATTAGATCAAGGCCAGGTTTTTTGAATATAAGAGTAACTGCATCTTATAGGAAGTGGGAACATGGCCAAGAAGCAGCGATTGATTGATGAGCCTTGTGAGATGAAGAACAAGAGTGTATAGGCAAACTTTAGTTAAAATAGTTAAGTGGATCAAAGGTAGGTATGTATGTAGTTTAAGTGATGTGTCAGATGCTGCCCATACAGAGTTTATTGTTCCCAATCAGGCTTTTCAAGCCAGAGACATTAAACACCACTGCTAAGCACTGAAACATGATCGATGATCTAAGACAAAAAACAAACATATAAGATAAGGCTAGCAAAGGCAAAATCTAGACAAAGAGTGCAGTGCAAATCTTAACTTATATACTGATGCTCATTAAGCCAAGCAAACAGTCAGCGACATGACATGAGCGACATCATCCTGTATGGTACAGTGACTGATGGAAAACACAGTCTCACACCATATTCAGCATAATCCAGACAGATATGCTGGAATGTGAGTCTCAAATAAGTTATGACTGAGGCCTTGTCCACAGGAATTATGCATATTTCTGAAAGAGTCATTTTTATCCATCTGTTAAAATGACTCAACCTAATTCAAACTCAACCAAAGACAGCATTATTGTAAATATGTCTATCAATTCGAACACACAAAAACAGCTGTAAAATACTCAGCCCAGTAGGTGACCATAGTGTCATAAACTCCTATGTCAAAAGCTTTATGACTAACATAAACAATGAACAGTAGAGATGCCTGTAAAACACTAAACGTTCAAACACAAAATGACAAACACATGGAGTAATATGCATGCACTGATATTGAGGTGAAGCTGTTGCTTAAGGTTACACTTTAATCCAGTGTGAGTACAGGTCTTGTCCAGAATTTTAGTGTGGATTGCAGGTTGTATGGGCAGACGGCTGGCTTCAGATACACTACAGCCTGTTCTGCTGCCTCCAAATGAACATGCAACAATAAAATAAAGTGAAATAAAATTGCAAATACATTAATAAACAAGAAATTTCAGACCACAATGTAACAATCTGGTCAGCAACCATGTTAAACAGAACCCTAGCGCGTGTTTTGTAACACACACAAAAACACGATGGGCATACACAGGTTTTTCTAAAGCTTTGTGCCTTTGCAAAATGTTGTTTTTGTTTGGATGGCCAACAAAGCAGAGAAATTTGTTTTCAAGAAATATCTGTATACATGTGGGCGGGGCCGAAGGAAACCTGACACATGCATATGATTGGCAAGAAAAGCTCATCAGATGTTTCTGATTTCAGCAAACCACACTGTTGCAGGGGAGAAATTGCTGCCCCTTTGTCTCCTCCCATAAAAGGCTAATTACCATGCTGTCATTGACAGTTATTTATCAGCGCTGTGAAAGCTTATTTTTGCTGTATTCTTTAGTCCAGTGCCCACTGGATTGCTGATAGCCACTTTGACATTTATTGCCATTAGATTTTTTGGAACTTTTACTTACTCACCCTCTGTGCTGATTTCCATCTGACAGGTAATTAGTTTATAAAGAGCTTAATTTGACAAACTGACTTGTGTGCCATTTTCCTGTAAAATGAGATTTAATTGGGAAGAATCATCAATGCTCAGTTTTGCAGAGTAATTGCTCAGCTTTGAGACATTTAAAGGAGTCCTGTACAAGTCTGTCACAGTGTGAACGTCATTAGCTTAGAGCTTCATGTATGTATTCGAGGCTTTCTGAGACATGGCTCTGGGTACATTCAGCATCTCAGAAGGCAGGAAGGAAATGTTTCATGCTCTTTTCATATTCATTTTTTATCAGTCTTTTCTGTATGGTTCATGGGTGAAATGAAAACCAGAGTGTAGAGCACTGACTTCATGCACTCTTTTCCTTCTGTACTGTGAATGATCACAAATATTTTTGTAATCATATTCCAAGGTAGCATATGAATAGGTGCAGGTGTTTTTTTAATATATATATATATATATATATGTG
>JAOUQY010000021.1:14180101-14191361 GCA_028566355.1 Doras micropoeus
CACAGAAAGGACCCAGACCACCCCACCTGGGGATCGAACCCAGGACCTTCTTGCTGTGAGGCAACAGTGCTACCCACCGAGCCACTGTGCTGCCCACGTTGTATTCTCTCCGACTGATTCATGCTCATTTCCAGTTGTAGAAGTTTGTAGGTCTAGCAAATATATTTTAATTTTTTCCCCCCAATGTTTCATGCACCTCTAGCCTCCAGGTAATGTGATGATGGGAGCAGATGTTAATGCCTGTACTGCAGCCAAACTTGATTTGTCAGTGTGACTTTAATGAACAAAACCCAGAATTAATTATTCGTTTTAATAAGATAAGCCAGTGGAGTGTAAATTTGTGTGCAGTTTTGAAGCTTTAGTGAGCTTTGCTTTGCTTTTCACGCGTTAGTTCGCCTGTGACAAAGGATAAATGGACAGCGCTGTGTGAGAAGACAGAGAAATCATTTTTCATCTGAATAATCCAACATTTGTGTCCGTGACGAGGATAAAGGCACTTTGGCGCATGAGAAAATGGATAAATAATTGTTTGTCTGAGTATTGATATGGTAAGCCGATCTTTTTGGAACTTTTCGTTCGCAGTTCCGTTCGGAAAACTTCGTTTCCCTGAATGATATGATCTTGGGGATATCAAACTTAATATCCAAGTAATATCCCAAGTAAAGTGTTCACTCTTTTCTCAAATCTTTACCAAGTAACTTGGATATTTGACATTATATGGCAAAAGATACTATATCTCATTCACAAGGAACAGGATACTGAATTTGGTAATAACAGTACTATACTGTAAATGCTGATTAAAATACAGTAAGTGGCAACTCAGCTGCCAGTATTTTCCTGTAAATATACAGTGAAATAGTTGGAAGATGTTCTACGTGCCACTGCTTAGTAGTACATTTTAAAGGATTTTTTAAACCATAAAAATTTTTGTCTGGGTTTAATCTTTAAACGAAGGAGCATTTTTGCACAGATTTGCAATTTTTTTTGTCAACGGTGGCCTTTAAAACTAGATATACTGCATACCGGTACAGGATATATCTGCCAAATAATGTGCAAGAAAGAGCAAGAATGAAGTGAAATAAGCATACCAGGTTTATAAAAGCATACCAGATTTTTATAAAAATTATTGCTGAAGCAGTACTTGAGGTGTTGAAATCAATACAGTTGACAGTTGACATACATCGAAAGAATGTGGTAGTGATGCACGGTGTCAATTTCATGACTTATGAGCCTCTACATCATAAGATATTGGTAAATAAAAGGCTAGATTTTTGCTTTGAACATTATCCACTAGGTGGCACTATTCCACAAATTAATCCATAACTTAAAAAGTAGCTAAGGTAAAAGAAGAAGAAAAAAACTGATGAAAATTATATGAGCTCACCAGAGCTAGTTGCAGCAGTCATAATAATTCCTGCATTACCTTCAGAGTGACTGCTCATTATTTATTGATGCCCTCCTGGGTCCCCTCTGTTCCCCCTTCTTGGTTCCCTCGGTCCCCACTTTTTGGTGTGTGTGTGTGTGTGTGTGTGTGTGTGTGTGTGTGTAGTGCAATGATTGGATGGATTGTATGTATTCCTACCTCAGCGTGCCTGGGATAGGCTCTGATCCACCGTGACCCTGACCAGAATTAAGCAATTATAGAAAGTGTTTTCAAAGCTTTCATTTGTAGCAAATGTTTCATTTGTAGCGAATTTCATTTGATGTGAATGTTTCATGTATGAAAAAATATATATCAAAATGAGCCCTGTTTTTCCTTCTATTGTAGAGTGGGGCCCCACTGGGGTAAAATTCCCCCACCTGTTTTAACCAAAATAACCACTAGGTCATGTCAAGTTATGGCTTTATTGTTTTTATGGACTATATTTGCAACAGTGAAATTTACATTTATGGCATTTAGCAGACACCCTCATCCAGAGTGACTTACATTTATCTCATTAATACAACTGAGCATTTGAGGGTTAAGGGCCTTGTTCAAGGGCCCAACAGTGGCAGCTTGGTAGTGGTGGGGCTTGAAGCCCCAACCTTCTATTCAGTAACCCAACACCTTAACCACTGAGCCACCCCTACATTTACTGTTAGAGGTTGTGCTGTGTCACGGTCCGACACTAGGGGGCCGTGGCATGGTAGTTCTCCGGACAGGAGAACTCCAGCTCCCAGCAGACCCTGGGGCAATTTGGCATGACGAGAGACACCTGTTTCTTGGCCTATTTAAAGAGCTCCTTGGCCCAATGTTCTTGTCGCACCTTCTGACCATTCTTTATGGTAACATAACGCTATGGTATGAGGTATATGCCTTTTTTTGCAGAGAAGAGATCACGGAGTAGGACTTCGGTCCAAGGTAATCTAAACATAGCACAAAAAAGTAAGGAAATTTGTGTTTGGTATATTATTTCTTTGTTGTAACAATACTTCTTGGCAATACATCTTATAAGCAGGAAAGCCGGTTAATTTCCCTTTTAAATGGTGCCACATTTGTAAGGAACATGCATTTGTGGGATGAGCAGTAGAGCTGAGAATGTGGGTTGCACCCATGAAAAATGTGCCAAATCCTCTCTGCCATTGCCAAAAAGCTTATGATGAAATTCTGCACCCAGTGGCAATCCCATATCTCTACAGACCGAACTCTATCCTCCGTGATGACAACGCTCGCCCCCACAGAGCGGGGTTTATCAGAGACTCCCTCCAGAATTTGGGAGTGGAGAGGATGGAATGGCCTGCCAGCAGTCCTGACCTCAACCCCGCTGAACACTTGTGGGATCAGCTTGGGGGTGCTGTTCGTGCAAGAGTGATACCACGTTGGCTGACAATGTGCAATAACCTACTGCCTTGATTGAAATGCACACTGCCTGCACTGTATTGCATTACTGTCTTTTTAAATCCAAGTGTTTTTGACAGGGTATATGTATGATATGTGATTGCACCAGCAAGACTGCTTACATTTCACTGTACTGTACTCGGTGTAGTGACAATAAAGAATCTTGCATCACTTAAGGGGGAAGTTTTCCCCATTCTACCCTGTATGACTTTCATTTGTCAGAATTGCACTGGATTCTCTCCTGAGTGGATCCTCAGCATCCCTGACACATCAAAACCCCGTGGTTCGGTTTCTGAATTTCTGAGATAAGACAGACTAAGAGAAAGAACAATCTTAACGCGTGCCCTTTGTATACGACCACTGGAGCCCTATGAGTTTTTATTTCCTAATCCGAATTATCCGCTGCCATCTGCCGCACGTGAGGGCGCGCACTACTTTTTTTCCAGGCTCCTTAATCCTGTGAAGAGGGGGCGCGCGCGTTTGCGCACAGGCGCATTGATTCCGGTGAGGGAGGTGCTGCGGCTGCCGCGCTCCGCTCGCTCTCATTCCGCGCAGCCTGCTCTGCTCCAGCGTGTTCCGTTTCAGCGGCCCCGGCTCTGTCCTCTGCTCACTTTATCCCAATAACCGGTAAACGGTCAGGAAGCGTCGCGCTAAGGCTTGAACATACTAACTGAGCTCAGTCATCCTTCACGTGCCTCACGGAGAGAGATTGCAATGCTTCAGACACGGGATCTCATCTGGACCGTGCTGCTCTTTGGACACGCAGGTAAAGATGCGAATAAGATTTTTTTTTGTAAAGATGCTATGAAGGGGTTCAACTTTCGAGATCCGACACGCACCGCTTTGGTCCTGATGCGGTTTTAAGTGCTTACACACTACGGGATGCATTGACTCTGGTGCACTTGGGTAATTTTGCTTTTTCAATAAGTTTTTTTTTTTCCATAAGGATTTGTGATGTCATTTTATTAGGCTATCGATCAACGTCTGGTGCAATTTAGGTTTCAGCCTGTAATTGAAACATAGTGTAGGTAGCACTGTGTCTAGGATTATCGCCCTGACTTACTTACTTATACACATATTTATATTTGATCCAATAACAGGCCCGGGCTCGCGTGCGTTATGAGCCTCCTAGTAGCTTCTAATTGTTCTGGATGCAGAGCAGTGGTGGTGCGCGCGACATTGCCAGCTCGCTCGTTTTGTTTGTTTGTTTGTTTGTTTTTTTGCCATAATAAATAAGCAGTCAGAAAGACTTGTTTTGCCAGTAAACAAGTCAGTGGTTTTCCGCTGACCTCACGCATCTCGTTGTGATGCTGTATCTGCTGTTATAGGTACATAGTAACTGAGCGCGCGCGTTGCCCTTATAGTGTTAGCTCGCTTCATTCGTCCTGCGCGCTCCTGTTTGTGCATCCTATTTTTTTTTTTTTAAAGTATACGAGGCTGACCTAGTGGCCTATATTTCCTGGATTTCATTTACAACTTTGCCGCTAAAACGTTTTCAAAAAGTGTTTATTGCGTGCAAGATATCGGTCTGTTCTGGGCACGTCGTGCACACGTGTGCGCACAATACACGCACAATCACTACGCACTTTAACCCTTACTAGTAGATATAACTGGAGGGAATTTTAGAAATTTGGACCAAGTCTTGGAAAGTTGTTGTGTTGGCGGGAAGATTTTGCCTTCCGAGATGTGAAGGGAAAACCCGCGCAGTTTTTTGCGGGACGGTTAAAAGTTAACGGTTTTGATTCAATATTATTTTTCGGTCATTATTAAAGCGCGCGGCTGTGCTGAGCTGCACGAGCTGTTTGGTTTGGAAGGGAGGAGGGAGAAAATGATGCATGATCATGGTGCATCTCTCTCTCTCTCTCTCTCTCTCTCTCTCTCTCTCTCCCTGTCACTGCAACTCAGTCGTTTTCTCACTCCCTCTCTATCTCGATGTCCTCTTCTGTCTGTTTTCAGTTTCTCATTCTATCCTCCCTTCTTCATGTCCTTCTATCTCATCCATTTCTCTTCCTTCTCTTTCTTTTTCACTGTAGTTTCTCACTCCGTTTCTGATGCCTTCTTTATTTGTATCTCGCCCGATGTCTCATGCTTTCTTCTTACCTCAGCGTCTCTCTGCTTTCTCGTTCCCTCTTTCTCTTTACTCTTCTTATTGCCCCTCCCTTTTTCTTCTCTCTCTCTATCACCCTCTCATTCTATCTGTGTCACACACTTTTTGATCCATCACTCTTTGGTTGTGTCCTTTAAGTCTCCTTTCACCCGTCTATCTTTAAACATCTCTCTCCCTCTCTCTCTCTCTCTCTCTCTCGCTCTCTATCTCTTCCTTTCACTACCTCTCTTTCTGTTTTCTTGCAGCATGTCCCATTGTGTGTGCCTTTCCCCACTCCCCTCCCTCTACTCCATTCTTCTTAGTATCTCCCGCTTTCTCACTATTTCTCTTTTTTCTCAATTTCCCCCACTGTGTGTTTCTTCTCCTGCCCCCATCCAATTTTCTGCGCTCTCTCTTTCTCTCTCTCGCTCTCTCTCTCTCGCACTCTCTCTCTCGCGCGCTCTCTCTTGCTCTCTCTTACTCTCGCTCTCTCTCTCTCTCGCGCTCTCTCTTGCTCTCTCTCTCTCTCTCTCTCTCTCTCACTCTCTCGTGCTCTCTCACTCTCTGCATGGCTCTATTTTTAAGAAGCATTTGTTGAGTAATTGCTCAGGAATATGGTGATGCACTTTGGTAAGATGGGTGAAAATTGCTGCTGGTAACGGTGGAGCACAGTTGCACCTGTCAATCTCTTTCATTCTCTCTGCATTTTTTTATGCTCACCGATTCTCTTGCTTTGGCTTCGAGGGGTGTTGACATGTTAATGTTGACTTGCAGCTGCTTTTGTGTGTCCGTGTGTGAAAGAGATGGCCGAGGGTTAGATATAGGGTTAGATATTGTCTATAGATATAGACAAGACACACAGAGAGAGAGAGAGAGAGAGAGAGAGAGAGAGAGAGAGAGAGAGATCCCAAATGGAGATCAGCTATACGTTCCCTCTCAGCTATACTCTTCTCATCGGAGGTCTTCTCATTCCCTCTCAGATTTCACTTAATCTCCAAAAGTGACTGATTTTTATACAGATTTTATAAACTTTTTTATGCATTTCAAAAAGTAGCCAAACTTGAACAAAAAAGTGCCAAGTATGTAGTCTGAAGCTTGACCTCAAGAGAAAAGCAAAGTTTAAGATGAGTCACCAGCCGAGAAAAAAAAAAGAAATAACATAAGTGGAGAGAAAAGTCTCAAAATTGTTCACATCTGGAGCTTAAACTTCTGTGGTGAGTTCAAAGCCACTATGAAAACACAAACGGCCTATTTTTGCAAGTAGGAAACTGTAAAAAAAAAAAAGAAAAGAAAAGAACGAAAGAAAGAAAGAACAAGGGGGAAATGGGTCTAACTAGAGAAAATTATACCCTGTGCTGTCTTTGTTCTGGAGCTCTGTGGCAAGCGTAAAGTCCAGCATTGTGACAAATTCAGGTGAGTTTAAAACTGGAATGTTGTCATAAGGTTTTCCAAATGGATTGCCATGGTTAGTGGATTCTTCTCCAAAGGTTCCCCTGAATGTTCTCAGATTACAAACGCTAGAAGAACATGCCATAAACCAAAACATACAACTAAAAACTAATGTTATATTCATAAAAAAAAAAAAACAAACACCTTTCCTGGCAAAGCACGGGATAACCAAACAAACCTTCAAAGAACATTCCTGTAACGTAAAAAAGAACATTCCCAGAACGTTTCTGGAACCGAAAATTGTAAACTTTATTGCCATGAATGGCTGCCAGGGCAGAATGAAGAACTAACCGCCTTCTTTTGTTTACATGAGCTAACAGACGGATTTGACTGGCTAGTGCCAGGCTGGTCGACCGGCGAGAGAGGAATCCCATCCTCCACCCAGTAGAGCGAAACCTTACACAGCTAGACCTCTTGCGCTGCCATTGAAAAAAAAAGAGTATATACAGTACAAGGGCTCTGTAAATGCAGTTGGGGCTGAATACCATTTCACATTGTATAAACGCCTTGTATTCAAGGCTGACAAGAATTTCATCCCACTAGAACAATTTACTTAAAAAGTAACATACTGATGCGAATCATCAGAAAAAAAAAACCATCCAATCATGTGAATGTGTATAACAAAAATTGAACAGACAGCTGCTTCGACACAACTGCAAACTGTGCAACATGAGTGATGATTGTCTTCAGTAGATTCATTATCTTGTCTGATTTTATATTTTGGTTAATAGTGCATGGAGAAATCATCCTGTGTGACAATCTGCATACCTGTGAAGTGTAATCTCAATATGTGCTGTGAAGCCTCTACGTCCTGCCTCATCTGGCTGGAACTAATGCATTCGTTTAGGTGGTTTGCTGATGTTACGCTGGGCAACATCATTCGCGCTCTTCTCTAGCCCTCTGTGGCTAAATAAAGCCTGCAGATGTAGCAAAAACGCATTAATGAGGTTTTATATCATGGTTTACACTATGTTGTCACTTACATCTATCCAGACAGAAATGCTACATAACGTGTCAGTCTCAGTGCTCTAGGACTTCATGGAATAAGGGTTAGTGGTGGATTTGTCTGGTAGTGGACAGATGTATGGGGCGGATCATAGTCATGATTGAACGACTACCGGACACGTAGGCTAGGGTGATACGGCCAAAAATGTTATTGGGATACAAATTTTCATATCGACTGATATTGATATTATCATGATAATTGTCAAGTCACTATTTCTTTCAGGTTTAAAGGCTGCTTCTGAGTGAAACTCGAAGAAAACAGGCATTTCATTGTGGTTTTGACAAACATCTGCCGTTTGGTCTTTTTGATGTGGCAGAATCTTGCAAATTTGATGAGCGCAGTATTCCAGTTTGGTCATGTGACCTTCAGCATAGAGCCTATTATATCGCACATTTGTTATATTTCTGGTGATAATAATCTCTATCGTTTTTATCATTTTTGTCTTTTTTTATGACGTACACAGATTTGTGTATGTGTCACAAACTCTTCGTCTTTTTACCCATAATCCTGCTGAAAGGCAAACCAACAAATAAACAAACAACTAAATGAGCAACACTGAAAACACAACATCCTTGGCAAAGGTAATAAGCAGATTTGAATATCTCTTCTGAGATCACAAAAACACTGTGCGACGTTAAGCACTTTCTTAGAATGAGATCATTTCATGCATTACATTGGAATTGATATATTTGTTTGTGCTTGTATTATTAACACACTAAACTAGCTAATGAGATTGCATTACTTTATTATGTTATGTAGCTACCATTTCTGTAATCCAAGTAATTCATTTTTTTGGCCAGCCAATATATCGGACCGGGCGATACATGTGGACTAGCTAATGGATTTATCGTTGGTGTGCCTTTGAGAAAATTGTCATATTGTCATTCCACCCAACCCTGGCACATATCAGCCAGTTAGATTTTTTTTTAGATTATTAGATATCTGTTGTACACTTTTCTGGCCACAGGCTTCAGAATCCTGCTTCCGAAAAATTCATGATACTAAATGTATTTCTATGCATGCAGCAGTAAAACGAAAGCTTTTCCAAGCAAGGTCCCTTATCACGAGCATCCATTTTCATTTCTTATGCACATTCAGCCTTTTAGTTGCAGAGAATTCATTTGTGGTTTCTTGAGTACCCTGGGGTGTCTCTGGTCTAACCATGGTGTTACTTTGCATACTATTCTGTCGGTCAGAAAACCAGCAATTTAGATAAAAAGGCAGTACAACGCAATACAAATGGAAAATTGGTATGTCATTGCACTTGAAATGTTCCCTAGAGGATGAAGCTTGCACAGTGAGCAGTTTTCTTGTAGTTACTCTGAGGAACGGGAAGTAAAAGGTACTGTTGGCCGTGGCAGGTGTGCGAAGAGGTAGCAGGAACTACTGTAGGAGATGTTACATGCCATAATTAGAAGGTGTGAATGTCTGAGGATGGAGTTGTGTGGGTGAAAATGGAGTGTATAGTGTCCAGAACGTTGTCGCTTTATCTCACACACACGTACCCCGGGCATCAGTGGAAAGTGACCACCACTAATTGGATATTATTTTGGTTGTGGAGCGTTTCCAAGAACCATGTCATGGCTGTGCTGAGAATACAATTTTTTTCTTTTTCTGTCGGGAAAATACACTGGATGTTATCAGGTCTTTGTTAGACAGTCCAACCACATTGTACATTTTTAAAAATACTCTGTTTTATAGAATACCACAGCACAAGTGAATTCTTAGTTTTGATTTGTCAAAAGCTGTTGAATTATTTTCCATCACCTCAGCTCTGACAGTAGTCCTGACTGGAAGGAAAGTCCCAGATTTATCTTAACGTGCTCGTTTATTTATATTAATGTTCATGGTATTGTTTCTAACAATGTCTCAGAAAAAGAAGTTTAAGTTCAAGCAAACTC
Source organism: Doras micropoeus (assembly GCA_028566355.1). Lineage (NCBI taxonomy): Eukaryota > Metazoa > Chordata > Actinopteri > Siluriformes > Doradidae > Doras > Doras micropoeus. The sequence goes on from JAOUQY010000021.1 coordinate 14,189,362, forward strand.
ATTGCTCCACAGCCAAACATCGAGCTGAACAGTCTGGTTGCAGAAGTAAAAATCCCGTTTCTAATTGCCATAGGGATTTTGTTTTTTAGCCATAAAGCTTTAACTGCCCAACGTAGACTTACCATGAGCTACCAGAGCGTGAGACGTTGGTATACGATCTTATTGAAGCCAGTCGGTTTTAAAGAAATCAGGTTTTATTGCCCCATTGCTTGTAAAGAAATGCTTTAAGTGAGTTCCACCAATCGTAGACATTGATGTTACCATGGAGATTTAAACTGTGTGGTTTGGTGCCAGAAAGGAATGAGGAGGTTGCTGTCAGCTAGCAGCCTACATATACAATGGTTTCGTTTAACAATAACACATTTACATTACATTTATGGCATTTGGCAGACACCCTTATCCAGAGTGACTTACATTTATTTCATTTATACAACTGAGCAGTTGAGGGTTAAGAGCCTTGCTCAGGGGCCCAGCAGTGGCAGCTTGGTGGTGCTGGGATTTGAACCCCCAACCTTCTATTCAATAACCCAGAACCTTAACCACTGAGCCACCCCTGCCCCTAACACAGAAACGTTTTATTTACATGAAAAGTACAAAAATTATTTACAATTGTTTAATAAAAACAACACAAAAAAAGCTAGAGAGCAATACACAATTGAAAAAGTTGAAGTGATTGGTTGACATCATTTGTAGTGGATATGTAGTTCATTTACTCTTTAAAAATGGTAAGTACACAGTCTTGTACCTTTGCCTTTTTGTCAGTTTTTTTTGCTCAGATTTAACGTTTATAATGTCATGATTTATCTGATTTATCAGCCTAAACAGGCTGGTGCTTCTGGCTAAAAACCTTTAAGAGTTTACATTATCTACATTTCTTCTGGACCAGGAGAGCCTTATAATTTACATGGACTGAATTACTGACTGGAATATGTTGAATATAGTTTACCAAAATGTTGAATATGCACTACAGCATATTTGATCTAGGGCTGGGCGGTATATTGATATTTTAAAACATATCAAGATATAAACAGCAGGATATGGGCGGAGGTGTTATTGTTTATATTGAGTTCTAAGTTTTTAAATAAAGTTACGTTTTAGTCTTGCTGTCTGCTCTGGGCTCCACTTCTCTACTCTGTTATCAGCCCTGCCTGCACACACACACACACACACACACACACTGTCTCACACCTCTTAAAACTGTTAAAATGAAGATAAAATTTCCATAATTTGATCTGATTTATTTAGGTCGGTGTTATTATTTTATAGCGACGGCAAGATTCACATCAGTACACAGGCATAAAAGGTCACAATATGATTGTGCTGATTAAAAAAGATATACCTGATATAATTTGGGATGAGCTCTGGATTTATATTTGCATTGGTAAAAAGTGATATATTTATATATAATTATTAGAGGCCTGATGCCTTTAGTATTTAGAAATGTGATCAATAATTTTATATTACGATTCTGCCTCTCTCAAGCATGCTCTCTCATCTCCACTACTCTCAGTAGGCAATTCTCTTCAAGTCTCTCTGCCAGGTCTCCTGCAAGGTGGAGGTGGACATACTGAATTGCATAGCATCATATTGTTTTTCATTGCATCGTAATGCTGAATCGCCCACAAAGGACCACCACAGATCAGGTACTATTTGGGTGGTGGATCATTCTCAGTACTGAAGTGACACTGACGAGGTGATGGTGTGTTAGTGTGTGTTAGTGTGTGTTGTACTGGTGTGAGTGGATCACACAAAACAGTGCTCCTGGAGGTTTTAAACACTGTGTTCACTTACTGTGCACTCTATGAGACACGTCCACCATTTTGGGCACCCCTGTGGATGTAAAGTCAGAAGCAGTAGCTCATCTTTTGTTGCACAGTTTGTGTACTCAGTGCTCACAGGATGCTGCCTCCAGGTTGCTGGTTACTGGACATTTTTGGTTGGTGGACTATTTTCAGTCCAGCAGTGACACTGAGGTGTTTAAAAACTTCAGCAGCACTGCT
>JAOUQY010000021.1:14276450-14286846 GCA_028566355.1 Doras micropoeus
ACTATTCAATGTATAGTAGGCTTCCTAAGATCCTGAAACAATGACACAGCCTCCTGATTTGCAAGTCTGAACCCAGTTATAAACCCTGTGTGTAAATTACTGCTATGCCAGTATTAGTTTTACCAGTACTGGCTAACTCACGCCAGGCATTAATGTGTTACACTACACAGCATCTAGAACTGGTTTTTATCTTAAGTGCTGTTTGTGGGCCCTTGAACTTTCACGCCAGCCCAGTATGATTCTACCGGCTCATGTTTAGCATTGAATATTAGGTTTATATTAACCTGAATATTTATTATTTCTATATTAATATTAGAAAATCTCCAATGTTTTCACTGTACCTTGTTTGTAACTCGCATTTTAAAATAGATCAGTTTTCAGAGACACTGGAATCTTCTTCCCAACATGCTACAAAAATATCACCTCAGAGAACATTTCACCATATCAACAATCACACACTGTGTTGTTTTTGTTAAATCCATATAGGGAGCATCTGCCATGCTAGTCCCTGTGTGTGGTGTTAGAAAAGAAGGATAAAGATATAACCCTTGCAGTTTGAACTACTGCCAGAGATGTTGTTCCAGAAAATTAATCAACTCCTCCTGACCAGTACAGCGATATGATTTATTCCTTCTTTCCTCTAGAGATCATTCGTCCTCAACCTTTCTATCTTAGAACTTGAACACTCCTTAGCACTATAAAGGGCATGGGTGTTTTTTTGAATGCAAATTTTTCTAGGCTCTGGATGCTTGAGACTCCCCCCCTCGTAAGGAACACAAAAGGCTAGCTCAGTGCGTGACGTGGCCAGGCTTTGTCCTTCCCTAAGAAGAGCTTCACACACTGCAGTCTTAGTGCATGAAGGGCTCTCAGCGCAGATGTTAGGAGTCTATTGTTGGTATGTGATGTAGTTTCCACCAAAGGGGCAGAGCCAGGGACCTGCATCACCCAGACTGGGTAGAGGAGGGAGTGGAGGAACCGCAGCCTGCTGAGAAGGCATTACCTCATCCTGACGCTGACCCCCAGGGCATATACACACGCCTATTCTTGCGAGACACAAGAATAACCGACCACTCTCCTTCTGCCAGTCCGCTACAACATCACAATACTCCTGGGGTGCTGCCATGGAAAAATCCATTATGTGCAACAATGGGACATGTTAGAACAAAGACATCTGTAAAGCACTAACAACAAGTGAAAGCTCTGTAGAAGAAGGCTTCCTTGCTGCTCGGCTTCAACGCCACAGTTGAGGCTTTTGAATTTTTCTTTTTGTGCCCCAGCTGCAGCTGGAGATCACAGGAAAATATTTGTTTGCTGTAAATAACATAGAGAGCAGGTCCAATGACAAGATTTAGGTTCTTTGTCTAGAACCCATCACGTCTAATGACAGACACAAGTGCTCGGCAATAGCACAACCGGTTCAGACAGGATACACTTGTATATACATATATAAGCTAACGTCAGACGATGTGAATAGATCGTTTTCCCCAAACAATAACAAGTGGCCAGTCTATAATATTCTAGACTACTATTCTATAGCCACTTAGAGCACTTCCAGATGGTCTGACTAGATTAGCTAGTTTGTTTTGTTTCCTTTCTTCTTTTATAAATCATCTCATTGGCCTCTGATTACAGATTTTGTTTTGTTTATTCGAGTTTAGGATTAATTAACCTTAAATGCGAATGATTTTTCTATTGTTACACAGGCAGCTGCTGTGAGGGTTTTGAAATCAGTCTAAATTTATTTGAGTGACTGCAATAATGAAACGGCAATTAAAAAAAAAAACCTTCCCTGTTAAAGAATAGCAGTGGTGATGGCAAGATAAATATAATGGCTGATGTTTCAATGGGAATATTTCATCAGATAAACAGCGTCTCTCTTCAGTGCACTTCAGATTCATATGATGATGGCTTTTCGTTTTTTTGCGTATCTTTTTATTTATTTATTTTTTTACAGCGTCATCAAGTATCCTGATATTCAAAACAAACTCCGTTGATTAAGTATGTCATTCATGTGTCAAACACTCCTGATAGGTGCGTAAACATGGGCTGGGGTTTGAAAAGTGTATAAATCGTCAAAACGATATAGCACAAACAAAGATGGCGGATTAACACAGAGCAGCATACAAAAGCAGCTTTTGGTTTAAAGTATCTTTAGTGTTTTTATTTGGGACAGTACATCTCGTTCTCAGCTTCAGACACACCGCAGACAACTTACCTGTTGTACACTGGTTTGTCTACCAGCATTCTGTTGCCTGTTAACTTCTATTCTATTCTGTATCCTTGCGGCACAAGGAGTTCTTTGGAGCAAGGCATTGTTACCGGATTGAAAATAAACTCATGGCTTCGTATCTTTATGGTGACGGAGAGACCGAGAGATCCGTGTGCATTTGCCGGTGCTCTCTTGGCCATTTGCAGTGTCAGTCAAATGGCCTCTTCCTGTCAAAGCAGACGGTTCTTGTCCAGGTTTATTGAGCAGCCCGTCCAGTGATAACTACATCTTTGGATTGAGACACTCTGTATCCTATTGTACCTTTATCTGTTTAGACCTTCTCTAAGTAGCTCTTGATGTAAAAAAAAAAAAAGCATCTGCATGGAATTAATGTCAGCGTAATACATTTTCATGTCAGGTTTAGAGAAACAGAAATTACTGCAGTGACAGATAAACTCAGCTGAACCTCAGAATCGCGCTCTATTTTCCTGGTGTTCTAGTCCAAGCACTTAGCATTTTAATTGACTGTGCGCTCCAGTGTATATATAATAAAGGTTGCAACATTTATGATTTTGCCGTAGCATTTTTGATCTTTGAGCCCTAGACAAGGCAGTACAGGAGAAACCTGAAAGTGCCGGCTTTCTGCTTTTTCAGCGAAAGCAGAGGTCAGACCAAAGAACTGAATAAAATTAACATGACAGAAAAGTCAAATCAGTGAGGGGGAAAGGACAGGACGTGAAAGATGCCTGCATGCTTCTGGAAGTGCTTTCTTTTGCTTCAAAAAGTTTGGTTTGGATTTATAAACCTACAGAAACCAAAAAGATGGCAGGGCTGTGGTCTGTAGTCGGTAAAAGCACTTTGTAGAATGTCCTGTTTGTCATTTGTGCTGTTTGTCTTTTGTGCTTTTAGCATGAATCTACAGACATATGCTAGGGGTTTAGAGGAAAGTTCTATGGATTTTCTTCTTAGCCATTCTGGCTCCTCTTTATGTAATATCCTTCTCTGTAGCTTCTATTCATGTTGTACTGTCACATATTAAAAGACTTGTGTGGCAGACAGTAGAGGGTCTCTTGAGCATGGTCGACTGCCTCGACACTCATCAGGCTGCTGTGAATGATAGCTCAGACAGATTTAGCCTAGAACCCAGTGAAGATTAACGGCCAGCCAAGTTTAGCCCGACCAAACGGGAGCGGTTAGAATGAGCTGCCGAACGAGTTAGCCGTGTATCCGCTTTGCGATGCCTCTCAAGTTCATGTCGAGCCACTTTGTTGTGGTATTCAGATTCCGCGCGTGTCCAAAATGCCATAACTCTTCTGCTTAATCTTGCTTTCCAAGCACGAGATTAATATGGGCTCTTGTAGATATCAAGTGGCCAACACAACCTTCTAACAGACTGACAGGCTAATCTTTACCATAATGGCATCTCAGAGGGGAAAGGAAGTTGCTGTTTTGGGTCATAAATGACCGTCGACTTGTACAATGAGTTTGTTTCCAGATCCAGTGCCAAACTCTGTCCCCCCACTGACTTTTCCCTGCTGGCTGAAACCATGGAGAAAGAGCATATTTCATAAAGTACAATATATTTGATTGGCACCATGGAGGCTCATCCAGAGTGAAAAAGATGAACTGACATGTCGGTCTGTTTTCCTTCCTCCCTCCAAAGACTTGTTGGGCACACACAATGATCCCATCCCTCATTCGTTCCAGAATGAAAGAGATTTGTTCTCACTAGCAGCATTGTGTCCTTCCTTGGTGTGACACTTTCAAGTTTTTTTTTTTTGTTTTTTTTTTTTAAATGCACACTGAAGGACGTTGCTGTGGTCTGCAGGATCTAGAAAATATCAGGGGGTACAGTCTTTAAATCAAAACAAATTGTTTTGAATGAGTTGCAGTACCATGGTTTGCCCATGTGTGACCAGTTAATGTGTCTTAACCAAGAGCATTCAAGCTCTCATCAGGCTTTTACGGGCAGCGGTGTAACAAAGTGCTGGCCTTACTTCCCCCGGGTGTATTTCATAAGAAGGCGCCGAGAAGTGGTAATTGATGAAAGCCCAAACCTGAACTCTTCACTCCATTAATACTAAGCTGAAGAGAGCAAGGGAGGGAAAGTGGGAGGAGTGGGATCACTGCTGTTTGTTGGCTCTGCTGCCTCTTTCTTCGATTTGGCAAGCAGAGAACCCCCACATTGCTTTCAGACTCAGTGTGAGAGGGAAAATTGTCTTCTCCACACTTGATCTGGCCTCCCATGACAAGTTCACAGGTTCACATACATCTCTAACTTGGCCCCTAGAGGAAACCCAATAATTATTTTCTCTGCTTTGTTTGGAAAGGTTAATACTAGCACCCCCTCTAAGGGAGGATCTTATGTACACTACAGTCCAATTCCTAATGCCACTCCTTCATTCTTGGTGTTGTTTTTTTATATTTGGCACCATTTGAAATGGTTTACGAAGATGAAAACAGGAAGATGGTGGAAACTAGCGTTATTAAATTTAATGAGGAAGATAATAGCAGGTGGAATTTGGTTTTAATAGGTCAAAGTGTTCTCAGAATTATTAAGCAGAACATACCAACTGAGTCAGCTTGTACTGATAAAGCAGCTGGGTTAGACTCACTCTCATAAGAAAAAAATGTTTTTTTTTTTACTATTAACTCCTTAAATTGTTAAGATGTTGGACTGCTGATCCAAAGGTCGTGAGTTTGAATCCACACTACTGCCTCTGCTTGCTTGAGCAAGGCCCTTAACCCTTAGTTGCTCAGTTGTGTAAATGAGATAAAAATGTAAGTCACTCTGGATAAGGGTGTCTGCCAAATGCCATAAATGTAAATGTACATTTTCAAACTTCCAAGTTCACGCTGCAGCTGCGCACCCTTCACTGGGTTCTTCTAGCAGCTCGCATCAGATTTAAAACCCTGATGCTGGTCTACAAAGCCAAAAACAGTCCAGCCCCTCCCTACCTGACGGCAATGGTCAAAGTCCAATGCGTACTCGGAGCCCTTCGTACCTCAAGTACGGCCTGACTTGACTCAACGTCATCCAGGACACATGAGAAGCAAGCATCCTGACTTTTCTCTTTCTCTGTGGAATGAACTCCCCCCCCGAGTGTCCGAACAGCGGAGTCGCTTGCTGTCTTCAAACACCAGCTGAAGACACTCCTCTTTCAAGAGCACTTGAATGAGCACTAACTCAAAGCTGTTTCCACACATACAGCAATTATTGTATTGGCTTTGTCTTGTTCTTCACTGGTTTTGTGTAGTTTAGGAATACTTGGGTTTTGGGACTTGTTTTACTTGAGATTTATATAGGTAGTGTAAATTATAGCAGTATCATAGCTCAAATTGAATTCAGCACTAGCTACCGGCTAGCGCTGCATACTTTGGATATTCCTAAGCATTTTGAAAAGGAGCTTCTGCTAAATACCATAAATGTAAATATAATGGAAATGGAAATGCCACTGGAGTACACGCTTATACTGATGCTAGTATTTATTTCATCTTAACCAAAACAGACAGCAGAGTTCTAAGAGTCCTTTAGGGTGCTTTCACGCTAGAGCTGTTGATGCAGACCCAAGACTGCTTGAGCTGCCGTACAGTTTATTTTGTACTTGGGTGTGCGCCAAGGGACTGTACTCGAGTCTGGGGTACAGTTTACCGGAACTCCGGTGAGGTTTGCATTTGGTATGAAAGCTATCAATTCTAAACCAGGAAGTAAGCGCTATCGATGGCATGCAATTTGATTGAAGGTCACGAAATCGTGAGCGGGAAAGGTGCAGATTTAATTTTTAATTGCAGGTAACAGCAAGGTTCGCTCACCTTGAGGGGAAGTGTGTATACTTTGCGAGCAGAGCTGTGAATGTATATCGCATTTTCAAAATCCTCCTGATCTGAGCAGTTCATATCTCTCTCAGCAGCGGGATGCATTTATGGCATAGTGAAAATAGCAAGCGCTGTTTTGGTACTGACACCATATAGACAAAAGATGAATGAGAAAACAAATAGCCTATAGCGTGGCTTTCTGTTTTGCCTCCTTTTTGCATTGTTGCTTAGCAACAGTGGTAAAAAAAAAAAAGCTGCACGTTCCTTGCATATTGATAATGTAAAGGGACCAGGGTTTACATCCAAAGATCGCAATGTGGAAGGAGACAAGCAGGGTGAAGGCGGAGGGGAAGTAATCACTCTCGGGTATGGACCAGCAGAATGGTCCAAGCCTTCTATCTAGCTCTATCAGCTCATTTGCACACTCTGCTCAAACAGATCAGCTTCCAAAACGTCCATGCTAATACCGCTGTCCATGCCATCATGCTTGTCTCATAGATCTCGACGCTGGTTGTTGACCCTGCCCCTTAACTTGGCGTAACTGTGTCATATAACTGCATCATATTCTGGATCTCTGGGTCATCTGTTTTCTGTCTCCGCTACTTCTATGTTGGATTTCACATAACCATTGTAACCGCGCAAGCAATAACAATACCCTTCTGTATCTAATTAGTCCATTAGATAACTGCTACGTTCTTGTGTAAATAAAAAAATACAGCACCAAACAAGAAACTACACTGAAGTGCCTATGCAAAATACATTTCCATAGCAGTTCCACCGTCATTGGTTTCCACGTCATTGATTGCTTCCACCAGTGCATCTATCAAACGATAGACATCTCTGGAAGCTTCTGGAGCTGTTTCCACCATGAGAATGGCAAGTTATCATGATTTGTGATTTTCAGCACAGTTTAATAGTTGGAGCTCGTGAGATGGGTCTTAGTATTTCACAGATAGAAGCAAAGTTTGGATTTTCAAGGATGAGCATTTCAATGGTGTACCATGACTACAAGAATTCTGCCGAAACCTCAAACTTACGACAGCAGCGTGACCGTAAAAAGACTCTGGATGAAAGTGATCAGCGTCGGCTAGCAAGAATCGTTTCATACGATAGGTGTGCAACACTGCCTCAAGTAACATTGGAATTCAATGCTGGGGCCTCAAGAAACATCAGCGTGAGGACTGTGCAACATTTCCCTCCAAGATCCCATGGGGGACCTACCAAGTATGATACAGTAAAGTTTTTCTGCTACTGTACTGTATCATATCACCAGAATCCGTTAGAATAAAAGCATTTTAATGGGCTGAAGTTTTAAGCTTAGGCTTACGTGGCTTTGAATTCGAACAAAACCCACAGGTCAGGTACCTGTTTGCATGATTTGCATGATCACATAGCCATGTTTAATCTCTCTAAAAAAAAATTCTTCTCTTGATGAAATCTGAATGCACTTGTCTTTACTTGGTATTTGCTGCTAGCTGTTGAATTTAGTGTTGGAATGGACCCTGGAAGGTCACACTCCTCCTCCTGCACTAATGCTTACAGGTGCTACGGTTCAGTGCCTCCTTCACTATTCAGATTTAATAAGACATTTTAATTTTTTATACCCCTCATAGTTGCTATGTTCAACAAAAAAAAAAAAAAAACAATCTTTGTCTTCGCTCTGCTGAGTTTAAATCCGATGCCTCCTGGGAGATGAAGCACTATCTGATGGAATAACAATAACTTAAACAAGATAGGGATCTCATCATATCTTGATGTTTTATGTATTTTTTGAGAGCGAGGAAGGATCAGCACAGCACATGGCATTCATAGATAATTCTCCCAACCTCCTAGATGAATCAGAAAGCATGGCTTTTACCTTTTATCTCTTTTTAATCACATAGAAAATAACTGGTCAAATAAAAATGCAGACATGCCAGGAAAGGAGTGTTGAAAGAGTGATGAAAGTTACACTATTAAGCAGTTCCTTCTGCAAAAGGTTAGAAATGTTTGTTTATTTATTTTTTCTACAGCAAACTTCCTCTCAAAAACAGATATAGCAAGTTTTATTTGAAAGAAACAAGGATATTCTAATGAGGGGCTCCTGAAATGATTATGGTGGCCTTTTCCCTGAAGTCAGTGCCAGGGTCATTGCTATTCCACAGGCATTTTCGGTGCCCTCTCAGCAGCAGAAAATGTTGTCATGACAACCGGTCGGCCTCCTGTTGCTGATGTTGATCAAGACCTACCCGTGCATGCGAGTGTGTGTATATATGCATGTGTGGTAAAAGTGAAGGTTTTCGCTCCTCTCCAGCTAGGAAAAGCCTGAGGAAAGCCGTGCCAGCAGACGTTTTTGCTGCTGATCTAAGCCGATTGATGTCCTCAATAATGTTGGATTATGTTAAGAGAAAGAAAGTTTCCGGGGCCTGCCGATAATTAACAGGTCGGCCTTGAGAAACAGACCCCTTTGTGTTTCAGCACAGAAAACTCCCTTTCATTTAACTTAACAACTTCCAACAGCTCCTTCTCAGTGTTGTCATGATACAAAAATTGTGACCTTGACACTGATACCTAATTCATTTCCCAGATACAGTGGAAGGGGAAAAAATCCTAGTAATTGGAAATGTATGGTATGGGGTGAAACATATTGCTACTGCCTGTACTGTTTAGTAAACCAAATATCTGTATTAAATGTGACCCGGAACACTGCCTCTGGGAAAAAAAAAAACATTCACAGTTATATAACAACAAATACCAACATGTAGAGCATAACTTAATTTTACGCAGTTCCTCAAACTCAGCTACATCACTCAAGTTTATGGTCGGGCTCAACCAGGTGCCCTGTGGAATTTCTGGCCTGGTTTTAAGCCAAAATGATTGAGTAATCTAGCTAACAATCTTTCAAACCAAGAACACACAATCCCCCCAATTCCCCAATCAGGGACCTGCTGTGCTGCTGTGAGTCAAAATAGGGTCCTTTACGTGACATTTCATGATAATGCCTGCATGCTCTTTCCTTTTCAAAGCAATGGAGGCCATTTCTTTAAGAATCTTGAAAGACATGTACAAACGAGAATGAACACACAATTTTATATCTTTTTTTTTTATTATTTATATTCATTTGGAGAGCCCTAATGCGCAGTATGTGGTCTGCATGAGCTATATGAAGTGGCAGCTCCAATTTAAAGCTAATTTCTTTTGTGAATTTGGTGCTTTTTGAACTTTAAATTTTGGAGTTAGACATATATCAAACCAGTTCAGTTTCATCTTACGGGGTAATGCATGCATTACGTTATGTTCTTAAACAAAGAATAAAAGATAGAATAGTGCAGTTGCATCATGTCAGAATTACTGTAATTACAAGCTCCCAACTTGCAAAAAGTGTCGCTCATTTCTGCTGAAAATATAATTACCAGTTAGGAAGTCAGAGATTCTTCAATGTCACTTTGTAAACCAAAAAAAAAATAAAGGCAGCAGCTTAGACATTTATATGTAGTGAAATGTCATACATTTATGCACTGTTTTACTATTTGTGGTATTGGGTGCATAATGAACAATACGCTGTATTTTAACTTACAATTCTACTGACAAGTCAGAAAAATGTTATGTTTTTCCAAATTTCATCTGATAATCTGGAAATTCTGACATAATGTGAATGTTTTTTTTAAAATCCTGTGTTACATTTTATCTGTTTTACATTATTAGTACATTATTAGTACATCATAGTATCCCAGAATAGCACTTGACTAAGACCTGACCTCCTGCAGTAATTCAAACCTGAAAGCCGAGGGATCTGATTACTCACTCACTCACATTCTAAGCAGCTTATCCTACTGCTGGGTCATGGGGGTGGCTGGAGCCTATCCCAGTGCTCACTGGGCCAAAGGCAGGGAAACACCCTGGACTGGTTGCCAGTCCACTGCAGGGCAGACACACAGACAGACACGTTCACACCTAGGGGCAGTTTAGCATCTCCAGTTCACCTGGCTTACATACCCTTGTACTGTGGGAGCTTCTGTAGTAACACAGAGAACTTACACAGAGAACTAAATAGATAAATAAAACAGATTATTGATGTGAGGATATTTATTTACCAATTTTGAAACAGTCAGAGATAAAGCTATAATTTGATGTTTTCCACCATAGGAAAGTCTTCAGTGTGGAGGATGTTGCGCTTTGCAGTTCCTGGTTTTGTTTCATTTAAGATAAATAGAGAGAGGCTAAAAAGGGAGCAGTCATAACAAGAACTAATGTGTTTCATGGATGTTCTGCAACATTAAAACTGTAAATAGATAAAAAGTATGTAACATCATTTTTTTTAATGCATAAACAATTCCTAGGGTTGAAAGGTTATGGTTGTAGAAGTAGAATAAAACATTTCAGGATGTGGTG
>JAOUQY010000021.1:14298682-14311782 GCA_028566355.1 Doras micropoeus
GTCTGCATGTCCTCCCCGTGTCCGCGTGGGTTTACTCAGGGTACTCCGGTTTCCTCCCACAGTCCAAAGACATGCACATTAGCTTGATTGGCGTCTCCAAAGTGGCCCGAGTGCGTGAGTGTGTGCGTGAGAGTGTGTGTGCCCTACGATGGATTGGCACCCTGTCTAGGGTTGTTCCTGCCTTGAGCCCTAAGTTGCCGGCTAGGCACCGGCTCTCCCGTGACCCTGAAAAGGTATAAGCTGCCAAGAAAATGAATGAATGAATGAATTTTTACTTTCACAAGCTGAAGAATTTAAAGTCTCAATGCATTCATACAGCTGTCTGTGTGACCACTCATTACTTTATGGACATTCCATGAGATTTGATGCAAAATAAAAATCCTTCTCAATTCCTCAAAAATGGGATTTTTTTTGAGGCACTATATATACAGTGGAGATTTCAGAAGAAGGCGGAGGAAAGTACTTTAGTATTCTTTACAATCACTTCTCATTAAAGGTTCGCTGGTGCAGACTGCCTTTTAATTTTCCTCCGGTTCATCTCTCTCGAGCTTTAAAACAGCCTGATCTTGGCAGGCAAAATTAGGGACACCGGGAAGCGGTGTCGTTTTGTTAATTGCCGGTAACCATTGTTCACACAACGTAGGTCATTTTAATAACTCTAAAAAGGTTTTTTTAAAAGGTTAGCTTTTAGAACAATTGAAATAAGACATCAGGAGTTGCAGGGGTTATCGCTGTCTGTGGTGATGTCTCTGTCCTGTGTGTAAACCTGCTTAAAGAGCCAAAGACGGAGTCAGAAAAACTTGTAAAAACTTTTACCCCTTACCTGATGGTTGTGAGTTCAAAAATCAGCAACACCTCTGTTGGTTCGTTGAACAACACCCATAAGCCTTCTATACCTTCCCGAACTGCTTAATTCTGTCTCAATTATAAGTCGCTTTGGTTTTAAAAAAAACAGCCAAAAGAGTAAATAAGTGCAACTCAGAACTACCATCAGAGAAGCTGTTATGGAAAATTAATTAAAAAAGTATTTTCGACCAATCATAATTGAGAATTAAACAGCAATGTGAAGATTAAATACGACTTTACATATCAAAACAGTTAAAAAATTGCTGAGTGTGTTTGATGAGTGTGTTTACAAGAGCAGCAGCATAGAAAGATAGCATTACGGTTGTAAATATATATATTTTTTAATTTAGATTTAATTTTCTATAGTTCAGTAGTGCATAGTTTAATATGGGGTCTGCTTTTTTCTGTATGTTCTTTTTTCCTGGTCTAAGACCGCAGATTTTGGACTTACATTACTTACATTTACTTTAACTCTACAGGTTATGTTTCTATAATAAAGCAAATGTCTTAAATTCTTCTTTCCCTTCTTGTGCAAGGAAGTAAAAATCAAAACGGAAAAGTGACAGTGAAGCGAAGATGTAAAACTTAAAAAAAAAAAAAAAAAAAAACGTTCTTCTTATTGCAACCGTAATATCTTCTACATGGATTGAACACAACTACAGTATATTTGCTAAACACGATGTCCTTGTTTGCTGTAAAGCGAAGGATTGCTCTATTTACTGGACGTGTATAATCACAGAATTGAATCACACTCTACAATAAATAGCACCTGGGTATCATTGTAGTGAAAGGCAGGCAGACTTTGATTTTGCAGGCCACGAGTTAAACGATGTAGGACTGGTGAGTCAAGGACTGGAAGTTTGTTCACCCATCTACAGTTTGAGTGAGTAAGACAGGACATGCCTTGGTATGTCTGAATATGGCTTTCATTAGAGTTAGTACCTGTGTAGATGGAAGAACAGATTTAACCTAGCTGGACTGTATATAGATAACGTAACTTTTTGGAACAGTTTATATCCCCCTTAGCTTTTGTATGGAAAAAAGAAGAGAATCTGTCTGTTTTACATTTGAACTTCAGTAAAATGAATTCCAAGAAATAGGCAGCGATCAAAACTATGAGCCAAAGACAACCAGAAAATACTTAAAAAGTTGCCAGTGCACTCTGTGTCTAGAAAGGATTTCAAGAAGGCAGAGTATAACATCTGGCAGAGTTATACCGGTGATGTCAGACAGAATGTGAGAGGGGGTGGTGTAAATATTGGACTTAAGAGCATCCAAAAACCACTCAGTGGCTATGAAAAATGCTGGAAGCCAAATGAAGGAAAAGCAAAAAATGTACGAACTAGAATAAATAAAAGCTTTTCTGTCCATATTTCTGTAAATAATGTTTTTATTATTATGTTGTCATTCTTTTTTTTTTTTTTTTTTTTTATTTTGCTTTAAACATACCATATCGTCACATCGCTAATCAGACCAGAGAAATAAAAAAAATGTGTAGAAGTAGGTAGTGTCGAGTTTGATGATCATCCTTTATTCAGGAATAATTCACATAAAAGTGTGTGATGTGTTTAAAAAACTGAACTACAGCCACTTCTTTTGTATATACTGTAAGCTGTGCTGTATTTTTTTTTTTTCCCCAAATACTCAGCATGGTCTGGTGAAGTACTTTGCTGCACTCACATTTGCACGGCAGTCTGCAACCACAGACTGAAATGTTTTGTTGCTATGAATTCCATCTTTGCCTTTTTCATTTCAAGAATGTGTATACTGTAGTACTATCGATTTTAAAAAAGCATCTTTCCTACGCTTGTACTCGTCCTTTACTTTTACCCCCTTTAATAGTTTAATGAGGCAATAAACTGGGCATATTGCTGAATAAGCTTGATTTTATCTTTTCAGAGACTTTTCCCTGTTCTGGGAATACAGTATGGTTTTCCCTGACTGAAACCCCTTCCTCAGTGAAAGCCCATGAAATCCAGAAAGAGATGACCCTCAGGAACATCAATGGCCTGGGTGAATGAGTCCCGGGCCTCTTTCAGAGGCACTCTGTTGATGGAAATGAATGATGGCAGTTGCTGACAATGGAAAATTGCCTCCTAATGTTGGTGAAATGAGCTGTCCTGGGAAACGGGTGCAAATTGGGCTCAGCAAAGCAGGACGGCAGTGAATACATTGTCTTCCTTCGCTCGTCTCAGAGCCATCACTTTAATTTATGGTGGCAAAATATGCTCTCTGTTTGTAGACGTGGCACGAGATTCACGCTTTGCTTCGCAACGTATTGTTCTATACAGTCAGTTGGATTGAAAGCAGAGCATTTTCTTCTTCTTCTTTTTTTTTCCCCGTTTGTCACACTTCAGCTTTGCTATGCCTGAGTGAGAACGCGCACAGTTAATACCGCCATCTGTTAAAGTAAAGTTCCTTGACTCTTTTGTTTTTCTTTCATTCTTTTGTTGTCATAATTACTGTATATGGAAAGCAGCTGGGTTTAATTAAAAACAAAGTGCTGAGATTGGCGTGGTCTAGAATGTTAATCTAGGAGGCTGAGAAATAAATAAATAAATACAAAAAAAAACTAATCCTGAAACAAAGAATGTCCTTTATAACCTAGGATAAGCAAGGGATAATGGTGTCTGTTTGGTTAAGTCTTTGTGGAGGAATGGAGTCGTCCTTTGGTGGCTCCCTAAGTCCATTTATTTTTCATCTGGCACAAGATTGGCTTCGGTTCCCACTGCAGAGCTAATAGTTTATTCAGAACATCTGCAGATGCAAGGTCTTCACACACTCGCCTGACCGTTGGGCTTTCATTTGCATTTATCACCTGAAGATAGTGCTCCTGCAAGGAAGTCGAAACGGAAAAGTGAACGTAAAGAGATGCAGAACTTAAAAAAGCGTTCTACTTATTGCAATCGTAATATCCTCTAAATAATTTCTGAAGTGATTACCATCAGTTTTTGCTTTTACTAAGCCCACAGACTCCAGACATTTGTTAAAATCACTACACAGCCCACTAAAAGTAATGACTTTCTATCCGCAGAGAACTGCATTTAGTTGTTTTTTGCACTATAGGATTGTGAAAATGGAACATTAGCTGGAGGGAAATGCTCAGTCAAAGCAAGGCTTCTTTAGCAAGACCCAGGATGGCTTTTTTTATTAAAAATAAAACAGACTGGAGCTGGCAGAAACTATTTTTTGTGTGTGAAAAACTGTAGACCCATCAGAAAAGAGGTTCATATGTGATATTGAAGTTGGCCCTAGGCTCAGTTCCAGCTGGTAACAAAGGAACCCATAGTTCTCACTATATAGTTCTGAGGCTGGCAGAGAAATGGAACGGTAAAAGTTCAGCGTAGAGGCTGCAGGGCTCATTCGAGAAAACGATTTTTGTAATCTGAGATGACAAGGCTGAAAACATGACTGGGTTAATGCTGAGCACAAAAGCAGTGCTCTCCTCCAGTAGATATGCGGGAAAAAAAACGTGCCCGTCATGGATTTGCTCTGACTCATTTCAGGCAGGAAAACGACCAGGGAGTCGTATTCCAGAATAGTTGAACGAGGCTCGACATTCTTCATTGGACCACGGTGTGCTCCTGCTTTGTGTTTAGATAGAAAGCATAGTTAATGGGAATACATTTTTCTGGGAAGACATAAAACAGTGAGGTTTTTGACCCAGGTTAACTGATCATATTGTACAATCCAAGAAATCAATTAGACAAGTAGAGCAACAAGGCCAGCACTATTTACTTCTCAATCCGTCTACCAAAAGGGTATGGTTATTGTATCCAGAGATAGAATTTCCTCCTCTTGATTTCCGTAATGGTTCAGACCATTAGAAAGTCTGCAGTCTAAACAGAAGCTGTCTAGAGGGAATGGTTAGTTTCCTCTGACAGAACACTGGGGCTGTCAAAATGCATACTGTGAAATGTTTTTAATTGGGGTTTTATTTATTTATTTATTTATTGCAGTAATGCATTCATTAACCTATTTGAAATTTAAAGTGGATTTGAAGCATGACCAAGGACTAGTCTTCCAGCATGACTTTGAAAGCTCCTTGCTTCATTGCCAAATAAGTCCCGCTTCCCAGCCAAAAGTGTGAAAAAGGGAAACGCCTGCACGAGCTATAGATCGCGTGGCTGAGAGCAACACTTATTCCTCACAAATGTACCATCACGATGTAGTTTTTAAAAAGAGACATATTACCTGCTCAGCACAGGGATCAAGATATATGACTTCATCTTTCACTGAACACTTCCTTTTAGCTTGGCTGAAGGCGGATGTGAATTTTGTCAAGATACTACGTACCGAATGCTGAAAAACGCGAACTTTTTTCCAGAATCATGGTCACGAGGAAAAAGTTAGGTTGCCATTTGGATTATGGCTTACAACAAGCCAGTGCTTTTTAATGGTGCAGACAGCATTGGTGCAGGTTTGATTAAAAATGTAATTGGTAATCGAAAATGTGGCAGGCCTACTATTATAAATGTTCATAAATTACTTTGAGGAACACGGGACTTCTTTACAGTTAGGCTAACAGTAAGGTGTGGTCTTACCTTGGTTCAGCAATACCAGATGTGGTTAATCTTGGAACTTCCTTTAGTGGTTTGCATTTTTTTGAAAGGAAGCTGATAGCGTTGTTGCTCAAGAGAGTATGGTTGGTGATGCATTAGCATGATGCATAACAGCCTTCGAAGGTGACCCTGTTAACCCTCAGAGTAATAGCTAAAAGGCTTTCACATGCTGGGAAATACTGTAGTTCACTGGGAAGAGGTTGAAGGAATACAAGCCATGCATGAAATCCTTAGAGCAGTCTGCTAGAATTAGATCTAGTAGAGTTTGCAGGAATTTAACAAGGAATTTAATGGCTGATAGACAGACAGACAGACAGACAGACAGATAGATAGATAGATAGATAAAACGTTGTCATTTCTCAGTAAGGCAATGAAACGCACTTGAAATCTAATGAAATCTACCAGAAGTGCAAATTAGTGCAAAACAAGGAATGTTGATGTTGATAATATCTATATAAATAGATAGTAATTATATCTATATACATACAGTATATACATGTGTAAATAAGTGTGGCTAGCATGTATCGTATAGAATATCACTACTACTAGAAGGATCTAGTATGTGTGAACACAGACCTGTACTTCTTATTGGATTTGTACTTTTTGTAATTCTGCTGAATTCTTCTGTGCCCCGTGTTCATCGCCGTATTTTAAGCACAGTACTGTTTGTTTTTGCTCTTTGATACCTGTATACTTCCATGATTTATAATCTCACTATCCAGTGTCTCTTAGGTCTGACTCCTCTCAAGGTGCCTTCCTCATATCTTGTCAGTTTTACCCATCATTGCCTCTGGCTTGTTAGTTAGGCATCTAAATATAAATCTGCATTGGGATTTCTACAAAGCTGCTTTGTGACAATGTGTATTGTTAAAAGTGCTTTACTAATAAAATATCGTTGACCTGAAGAACAGATGAAACGAAGGCACTGTTGGCCATAAAGGAGGCGGTTGAGTAGAACAGTCGGCGTGGGAGGCGCCATTTATCATTGAGTATCATCAGCAGAATATGGCACACCTAGAAAGAGAGAGAAGACGTGGTGTAGCAAATTCAGGGGATTCAAAAATACATTTCGCAAATTTCAATACAAAATAGTGCATGAGGTTTTTGTTATACATCGATATAAAGATGCCCATCTTTTGTGAAGTACCATACGAAGCCTTCAATATTGAATCATAGAAACCCTGATTGAAGGTCAACTGCCTTAAATCTCATGTTTCGACTGATGAAAGGTTACGTCCACATTCAGAGGCAACAAAGAGACATGCAGTCATTCATTTCCTTTGGCAGCGCATGAATTAGAGCTGCCATTATGGTGATAGCTAAATGACACAGCAACTAGTAGACAAGTGACATGATTATCGGGTCCGTTTTCTGACCAATCATATGGTTCTGTTGTCTGATGTCAGACCTTTAAGATCCTGTTTGTGTTTGGTCTCTGTGAACCCCACTTTCAATTTGGACTAAAGAAAAATTTGAGTTGTGTATTGTCCAGTGTTGACATGGAAATAACCAGGAGACAAACAAGCTTCATGGTTACACTAAGTGGTGATAATATATTTGTGATTATCTCTCCTACCATGTAGGTATATAGCTAATTCTTAAGTGAGACTGCTCATGATGAGCAGTAGGGCATGATAGTGTTGCCATCTAGATTGCGTTTGCCTGTTCTTACTGTGTGGGTTTTCTTCAGGTTTTCTAGTTTCCTCCCATCTCCCAGAAACATGCTGGTAGGTGGATTGGCTGTGTTAAGTTGCCAGTAGGTATAGATGTGCAAAACAGTATCAAATCTAGCCTAAAATCTGCTAAATATTTACAACCATTCTTTAGAAGAACTACAAAAAAATCCATCCGAGCATATATCCACGAGTGGCAAATGTAGTGATTGTGATGCTCACAAGATCCAAATGGGTGGTGATGTAAACATCTCCTCTAATGTGAATTCGGGGCAGGGTGTTCTTGTCATGTAACCATTACATCATTCTGTTTTGCCCTCTACAGTATTATCCTTACTGCAAACTCTCATGGTAATGCCCAGATAAACATAGACTGGATTAGGGTTAATGGTATTACGCTGAAGGGCGTGCTTGCATATGGCAGGGTCAGCTCTGCAAACTTTCAACCCTGACTAAGTAAGGGCTATCTACATGCAATAAGCTAAAAGGGGGCCCATGCTTTTGTTTATACACCCTCCCCCATTTTCAGAAAAACAGTCAATCTCCTTGGTTACCATGGTGCGTTTTTTTTTTTTTTTTATGGCGACCAAATAAGCACAATGACATCAGCTCTCATGTCCCAGGGGGCCTAAGGCCCAGTGAAAGGCCTTTGTTTTCAAAGTGTTCATTAGTGTGGTTCGTGACACTCGACGTCTCTCAAGGGTTCTGCAAATTGCCATCGAGGAGTCTTGTAGTGGCGTAGCCCTAACAACAATATCTGCCTCTAATGCAAAGTGAGATTAATTGTAATCAGGTTGGCACGAGGCAGTGTTGTCTCCTTTGTCTTTTGCCTACTACAGGTCTGTGTTTGTCTTTGAGCGCTAGGATTTGGAATTTCCATGTATAAATAGCGTTGAGTAGCGCTGATATGATTTGCTGCTTAATGCATATGTCATACCTTATGTTGATAAATCATCCCCGTAACAAGGCGGGTATTTTTAGACCTGCTGTATGCGACAGTATTGCATTTGCAGAGAATCGGAAAAAAAAATAGCTCTGTGCAAGAGGATTAGGGTGTCAGGGTTCTGCTGAGCAGCTGGACCGAACAACGTTTCCCCAACCTGCACCTTTTTTGGAAGTTTCGGGGAGCCAGCAGCCCCTCCTTGCCTCTATTCATCTGCATACACAATGGAAAGATGGAGAATTATGTCGACCTTTAGACAAAGGGATGTAGATCACTGTCTGGGGATGAGCAGAGCAGGAGTGATTGGGGATGAGCTGTAGCCAGACTAGCGGTCCCAAAGGAGCTTGTACACACCAGGTGTCAAGCTGGGAGGCTTGATGGTTGTGATACTGGCACGTGTCAACGTGTTATCTGTCTCTGGGTGTATTTGGATATGTTTTATTCAGGTTTTTTTTGTGTGTGTGTGTGTGTGTGTGTGTGTGTGTGTGTGTGTGTTGTGGAGGGGTGGGGAGGGAGCTGGAGGCTGGCCAGGGGAGCTGATCTGTATCCTGTTAACAGGAAAGCAGATGAGTAAAGCAGCGTGCTTGGCATTTCAATTTCATGTTTATGGTGTATGAAAATGTTAAATAACATTTTGATAAATAATGTCCGTAGGCCTGGGAGTTTAAATTCAGGCAGGTGGTGTTTACATTTGCTAGTCCCTTCAAATGTTTGTGAAAAATGAGGGACGTGAAAAGATTTCCAGTTCTGAACTGATTTATTTGATGTATTCTTGTGTTTCTTCAATCCTGTTGTTGTTATTATTAGCTATTTCCTGTAAGAAAATGAGCAAAGGCTTTGATGCTAATAACTGAGCCATCAAAAGGCTACAGCGCTAACAAGGGCTATGCCACTAACTGAACAAACTGAGGTAATGATGGTTATGGTGTTAAAAGAAGGAGATGAGCAAATGAAGGCTGTTGAACTAATTGAGAAATGGAAGGTAATGAAGGCTAAGGCACTAACTGAAAAAGCTAAGCTAACAAAGGCTGTAGTGCTAACTGAGCAGCTCAAGCATAGAAAGGTTATGGCATGAACAGAGGAAGTTGAGATCAATGAAACCTATGAACTGAGCAAGCTAAGCTAATTAAAGCCAACAGAGGTGACGGAGGCTGTGGTGCTACTAAAGGCTGTAAAAGTCATTTATGTTTTTGTAGTTAGTAGAGGATTCCTTTAGTGTTTGAAGCATATCTGATGGACGAAAAATGTGAACACTTGTTAACCCAATCTATACATGCTCAGCCTGGCCTAATCCATCTTGACCATTGTGAAGCAATACTGGATGATTTTAATATGAACCATAATGTGTTTTTCTATCTTTCTATGCATCACAATAATATTGCTCTAGGAAACAAAACCAGAAGTTGAGGAATGTATTTATGTATCTAGCTATACACTAATTCCAGTAGTCATTAAGTGCCAGAGCTCAACACTGCATGATATTTAGATCCCAGTTCTGTCCTTGAGGAAACAACAGTCTGAAGACAAAAGTAATACATGACATTGGTTTAAGTTTTAATTTTTAAGTGAACTCTTTTTTTTTTTTAAAGCATAAAAACCACTTTTTTGGATTTAAAAACTCTTTTAAATCTATAAAAGAGGCATAAGCTCACGTTGATGAAAGACCTTGCAGTATTTTACTGTATAGACCACAATGCGATGCTATAACATTTATGTATTTTTGGTGGACTTACCAATAAGCAAGCATAAGATGATAAATGAAGCTTCTTAGGCTGATGATGAAACTTCTTATGTTTTCATTGATTGGGGTTATAATCTTATATTGAAGAAAAGCTGCCTGGTGAGTGCTTTCAGCTTTATTGCATTATTGTGAGAATAACCAGGCTCCTTACAGCAAAACGTTTCTGCTCTGTTGTTATGGTGATGGATTGCCTGCATTATCCAGATCTTTAAAATGTCTAAGAGCTTTATTGAGAGTCATAGATAGGATAAGACTGCTTATAGCAAAGCAATAAGTCAAGAGTCGTGTATCCGATTTCTTCACTGGCAAGCAAGATCAAGTGAAGCTAAGGACTCATTTGCTCACAAAAAAGCCTTACATTAACAGAATTAATAGCTTTTTTTTTTTTTAAAAATGCAAAGATTTCTGGTGGAGAAGAGGACTTTGAACAGAAGATGCCTGGAAGCATGCCATTTGTGTCATTGTGTCATTTTCTATTTTTTTCCCCCCTAAAAATGCTCTTAGACCGTGTGAGTGAAAAGTGCTATAGGGTTTGTTCCGCCTCAGTGGCAATTCAAGAAGCATGCACGTGGAAAAAAACAATGGGATTGACCGAGTCAAGAACAGCAGTGGTCCATAATAGCTGCTCAAGCAGACCTGTTCTTGGGTCAGCCCTGTCCACAATTGTCGTTCTGTTTCGAGATTGCCCTATTTATTTTCATTTTTTTTTTCCTTGTTACATTTTAAACCTTGCTTCCCACACCATATCCAAATCAATATTGCACATGATTGGAGGAGATGAGACAGGATAGTGCTGCAGCACTGCTATCGGGTATCTGTTCGATATCTGGCTTATTTATACGTAGTCATTCTCATGAAAAAGTG
Organism: Doras micropoeus; assembly: GCA_028566355.1. NCBI lineage: Eukaryota > Metazoa > Chordata > Actinopteri > Siluriformes > Doradidae > Doras > Doras micropoeus. The sequence continues at coordinate 14,309,312 of JAOUQY010000021.1, forward strand.
CCTTGATCCCAATTCCTGATACCACATAATATGATGCGATGTAAACCTTGCGTATGTTGCTGTATGTCTGATGAACAGACAACATAAAATACACACGGATCTGGACATATTTCGTAATTAATAATGACAATCAAAGCAAAGCAGAGTGTAAACTGTGCTCTGTGAAAAATATCAACAGGAAGCATCTTCCTACAGTATACTGTAAATAACCTGACAAAACCTATTACAATCACATTGGCACACTGCAACAATCAGTGGAAGCTAGGTGAAAGAAAGTGTCTACAGACAACTCCGGGTTAGTGCAAAATCCAACCCAGTATGTTATTCTTGGTGATCTGCTGTGGTATTTCGAAGTGAAAAAACAAACCAGCAACCCTACTCGATCCAGTGGCTCTAACGGAGCTAACTAATGCAGTTCATTTCAAGTGAACTGCCTGGAATTGTGAAACGGGGCTAAAGAATATGTGCCATGATGCTCATGATTAATTCATGCTAGGTAGGTTATTCATTTCGGTGTTAGCATTGGCATCGGAATCGATTAGTACTAATAAACATGTACTTGTATTGATACTCTGTCTGAAAAATGGTATCAATGCGTTCATACCCTTGGAGTGTGTGCCGGAGAAATGTTCTGGCGTTGCCCACAGCATACATATTCCATCAAAGAATACAGTCTCTCTCTCTCTCTTTCTCACTCTCTCTAACACACACACACACACACATTCTCTAGGCTTAAACATACTAGGATTAGCAGGCAGCAGTTGTCGAGCAAATGAGAAGGCATGTTTATCCATGTGCTGCGAGAACACTTTGTACGTCGGAGAATTGAACCTTGGGCTGAATCTAAAATGGTTTCTTATTAACATGTATCATAACACCTACACGACATGTTGAACATGTTAAAGCTATTAGCTTAAGGGCGATTCAATGATAAGAAACATTATGCCTCAACCAGTATACCTGTATATCTTCAAAGCATGGGAACATCCTTTTCCATGAGTCATCCATTATGAAAACAATTCACTCAAGCCTGTTACCCAAACATGTTAACTCTCATGACATTTCTTACACAATGTGTATATATAGTTGTTATACAGGGTGTCCCAAAAGTCAGCATACATAGGGAAAATGGGAAATTGTAGCTAAATGTAAATAATTTATTTACAAAATATTCATTACAAATTTTTACAAAATATTAAAAAAATATGATCTGCGTGTTGGCCTACTCTTAAATATTACAAATATAAAATATAATGTAAAATATAATAAGTTTCCTATGTACGGAGAATTTCGGGACACCCTGCAGTTTGAAAGAATCAAACTTTTTTTCATAAAAAAAAAGTATGAATTATTAGAATGTTTTTAATGCCCTTAATTAACATGGATGTCGCCGCATGTTGTGCGTTTGTTTAATAATTGCGAGTCATGTGGAGCAAAATACAACCAAGAAACCTTATTAAAAAAATAAATTAATAAAAAAAAAATATGATATTGTCTGAGATGTGTTAACTCATTTAATGGTTAAATGCTTGTATTGTTAAATTCAGTGGTCAAATTGTTTATTTGATATTGAAATGAAAAAAATGAATCAGAATGTTTTTAATGTCCCTAATTAACATGGATGTCAACCACATTTAGTGTGTTTGTTCGCTAATTGTTACTTTGCACCATGTGAGTCACTTAGGAACAAAAAACAACCGAGAAACCTTTTAAAAAAAAAAAAAAAAAAAAAAAAAAAGGAAGGAGATATTATTCTCTGAGATGTGTTAGCTGATTTAATGGTTAAAGGCCTGTTAGATTGGTTAGATTTAGTGTTCAAATTGTTGGTATGATGTCGTTGATATTAATGATATTAATGTATCTTTTTCTTTATCGGTATACTTTAGATTTAAGAGGGCTAAATGGTGGTTGTTAAATCCAGTGTAGTTCCCATGGAGTGTGTAGAGATACATTAAGTGATACTTAGTAAATGATCTGAAATGTCATTTTCGTTCCTCTGCTTAGTTTTAATGAACACTGAAGAAAGGGATAGGAGAAATTCAGCCAGCTTGTGGAGAGGCCGTGTTGCGTGCATAATTGGCTTTGATGCCCTACTTCATAATAAACGTTACAGATGTAAGATCTTAACAATCATTAATTAAAGGCTCAGAAATTAGGAGTCCCTCAGTAGGACTTCGGGGCATAGTTACAGAAAGAGAATAACGGTTGATTTTAAAACACTGCTGTCAGGCAAATTTCTGATGGCACGTACTGATCAAAGCCTCATTTGTCACTTTCTTTTTCGGTACACCTGTAATGATCAGGAAGTCTAAAAATATTTGTAGTATATGGCAAATTTTTACAGTCCTAGGATTGTAAAAATAAATATATGAGCCAGTTATTCCATTAGGGCGACTCGGTGGGTAGCACCGTCGCCTCACAGCAAGAAGGTCCCGGGTTCGATCCCCGGGTGGGGCGGTCTGGGTCCTTTC
>JAOUQY010000021.1:14339132-14349719 GCA_028566355.1 Doras micropoeus
ACTTTAGCCATGAAACCTCCCACACTAAAATGACAGGTGTTTCAGTTTCATTGTCTAACCCCTGTATATATATATATGGAGAGAGAGGGGGAGAGTTTGATAAAGGCAGACAGAACAGACAGAAATCAATAATCTAGACAATAACAATAAGTTAAATTAATTTTTATCCTAAGTGGTTTAACTTATGCATGTTGTATTGAGTTAAACGTGCTTGTCAAGCTCCATTTGACAGTTGGATTGTGTCAAGAGTGAAACTAAACCCAGCTAGTGCAGTGGGCTATAGTACACCCAGCAGGCCTGCAAAACACATGAAGGCTTGATAACACCCACAGAAATGTGTAAGTTGATTTACTTACAGGTCTAAAAAGGAAGCTTTGAAATCTTGCCAATAAATGTAAAAAATATATATAAATATATTTATAATAAAGTGCAAAATGCAGAGGATGTATGCACAAATTAAGAGGACTAAAGGGCAGGTATTAAATTGGGCTAAGCCTGTTTACATTAACCCAGACAAATTACTGTGGTAGTTTTTCAAACATAGGTCCCGGTGTCTTTTCTTGTTCTATATTTCTTGTTCTAATGACAATATTATCACCGTAAAGCTAGTTAGATATTTACGACATGTCCGATTCCTACAACAGTAAAGAGCCTGTAAAAAATAAAAGAAATCACATATTCTTTCTGAACAAAAACACGTGTCTCTACATGATTTTATCTTATATTCATATTGTATTTTTGACTCTTCTAATTGCTTTTACTGGCTGTTATGCTTGAGTTTCAGTTTATTTTTCTCTTTCTGTATCTCTTGGTGCTCCAAACTCACCAGAGACAGCACATATAAAATACCTCAGTTAGGTATTTATATGAGATATTGTGTCATTTGTTGCAAATCACTCACAACACATCCACTAACTGCACACACAGTGTCTCATATTGCTTGTGCAGTAAAGACCCCAGTATTGCATGCAAGTATTCCAACTATTAGCTTCTGCAACAATGCTGAAAGTATATATTATGTTCATTTCCTACGTATTTCATCTAAGTGACCATTACACTGTTTGACAATGTGGCGGCCAAAAGGTTTTTTTTTAGCATACCCTTGTGTGGTATTCTGCACCCACAGTATATCTTGTTCTGAAAATAAGATGAAAGATTGAAGATCTTTTTTTTTTTTTTTTTTTTTTTGAGATTAGAGACAGCCCCGAACAAAGGGGGAAATTCTCCTCATCTTGCCGAATGACTTGCTTGTCTACGGTAATGCATGACCGGAAAAGCTCATCTATTCTGGCTCGCACCGGTACGTTGTCACTCACGGGGTGGCCAAATCCAGACAGATCTATGATGAAATCAGGCAGTCAAACAAGTTTTATGTTCATAGATTAAGCCTTCGACTAAATTAACTGTCAGCGGAGTTCCCATACAGAAAAGTATTTCAGTTTAATATTAAGTTGAGAAGTGAAGAAGTCTTTTATATAGTTCACTGAAGATGAGCGAGTTCACACAGCTAACAGATTTAGGTTAATCATGTTCTGTGAACAGATGGAGAGCTGATATAACGGAATACAAAAAAGCAGTCTGCGAGGGTTAGATTGACCTTCATTACTGTAAGGTGTGATGAACATAGTGTTAATGACTCACAGCTCCACGGTGTCTTTAAGCAGCAGCAGAGCAGGCGGTATACAGACCTGTATTAATGCGGTTTACTTTAGTTTTTTCTGGTTGGTCTTGGTGTACTTAAATGTGTAGTCAATTGTTGTTTCTATGAAAGTCAGCATATATCATTTGTATGTAGACATTATATAAACCATCTATGTATACAAGGGTGAGTCAACAATGATCCGCACTCTGGCTGTACAATTTATTTTTAATCAACTTCCAGAAAAGACAAATACATCATTTTTTGACATAATCTCCCTGTTTTTCAAGACACTTTGTCCATCTGTCAACAAGAGTTTATATTCCCTTGTTTAAAAAATGTTTTAGCCTGAACTGCGAGCCAGGAATGCACCGTTGTCTTCACCTCTTGATCAGACGTGAATCTTCATCCTCGAAGAGCTTCTTTCAGGGGACCAAACATGTGATAGTCCGATGGAGCAAGATCAGGACTATAGGGAGAACGCTTTAACACCTCAAAACACTTTCTCCATACTGCGCACAACATCTTCGATAAATATCAGCACCAGACACACCCTCAGACCACAAAAAAACGAATCCCTGCACGCCGTTCTTCTTTTGTGCAAATCACAAGTGGGGAAGCCATCGTTTCTCGCACCGGAGTAACAAATAAACTGACGAAACGCGCTCAAACCTGCACAGCAGTGACTGAGGAGACAGCGACCTCCTACGGAAAGCGCTGATAAGACAGAACGACCAGCAGAAGTTTTAATATGACTGTGATGCGGATAATTTTTGACTCATTCTCGTACAAAGGGTTAATGCAATAAAAAAATACTACGTTCTACTAATGTCATCAATAAGCACATTCAGGAATGCTTTAAGATTTCATTTGAACAAACTATGCTAATTTCTGGAAACGCTTGCCTACTGTATAAACAGTAGTAACAAATTAAATTATTAGCTTCAGATGAATTCAGATTAGAATAACACTTTGCTGTACAAGTCTCAGCACATGCAACAACAACATCTCCAGCCACATCCACCTTGTTGAAAAGCTGGTTTTTTTAGACAGCTCAATCGGAGTTTGTGTCCTAAAGCCCTGTCTGGCATACACTTTAGCGCAGGTCCCGGATCTGGCCTGGGAGGCGTTAGTGAAATTGGAAAGCTGTGGTGGTCCTATAATGCTGTCAGTGCTGTAATTTGACAGTTATGAAATTGGAGCCTTTTTTTTTTGCATTACAAAATAGGGCCTTGGCAGCTGCTTGCTGGACCAAGAATACAATGCTCAATGTGTTTTTGGGGAGATAGCAATTAAGCACCTTTCCTGTGAAAGGCTGACACAAAAAATGAACAGGATGAAATCCCTGTTCTGTTCTACTTATTGCAGCCTTTTTTATAGACTTCACACTTAGGTCCATTGGCCATTATTATACCCATTTACGTTACCCTTGCCTTTATCACTACCTTCTAAGAGTGAAAGCCAATGCCACTAGTTGTATCTCCACCTGTTTAGTGCTCCAAATAGCCATATCTGTTTCTGTACAGTAGTCTCCCCCCTTTTACAGGGGAATCATAATACGCTGTTTTAAGTTTACATAGTCGGTGATTTAAGAAATTGAAAAATACGGAGAAATAGTACAGTTTAATATGCGTGCCAAAGCCGTTTCGTATCCATAAAGTAGTTGGGGTTGAGGTCTCGCTCATTCTTACTGTCAGTAGCGTCATCTGAGTCATTCATTTGTTTATGCTAGAAGTTCACAGTTCCTGTCAGAAGTAGGCTAGCATTGTATTGTTGTAATAATTATATTTCAATTTATTTTTATTTCTATTTTCCTTTAGATATTGTAACCAGAGTTCTCATTCAACTTATTTACACTGAAGTACCAGAAAAACTGGACTAGCAGTTAATACTTAGTGAAGCGATTCTTTCCAGCCGACACTGTTCACATTCACCCAGTCTTTTTACAGCCACATTGCTGTCGTACATGGTACACCCTTGACATGCTCATACATGAAAATCCAACCTTTGCTTCTACCTCCTAAATGCTATGACCCATCTCACAATGTCCAAGTATTAAACCGTGTTCAAAATCGAAGAATGGTGATAACTTTCCTTTCTCACGGTGGAAACAGCTCTAGAAGCTTCCATAGATGTCTGTCGCTTTATATACACACTAGCAGACACAATCAATGATGTGCATAGGTGGCATTGCTGTGTGTGTCGCATAGGCCCTAGTACCACTATACCATAGCCTGTGGTACTTCAGTGTACAAGGGGTTCTCTATTATACACGAAAATTCCTCTATTCCTCACCCTCAGTTGTATCAGTCGAGTTCATTGTTAGTGTCAGTATCTGCATGTGATATTTTCTAGCAAATTTAGATGGTTTTGCTTCCTAACATATAACAAACCAGTAGCCTAATTTAATCCACCATGGCCCAGACCAGGCAGTTACTAAGGATGAATGAAAGAATATTGTATGCTCGTGTGACATTTTCCTGTGCCACAGGCTTCATATCTGACCACTCACTCAGACAACTGATGTCAGGGGTGTCTAGGTATGCTGTGAGTATATAGTTTCACAGACATAATGTTGCATACTGTTCTGGTTTGTGCATTAAGAATAATATAAAACCAGTCTTCACACTACCAAGGTGAATTGGTCTAGTCTTGGGTAGACAGTGTTGGGGGATGAGGGATGTATTGATACTTGACTAGCAAATCAGTAAACCCGAATGGATAAGAAAAGGTCTAAGCAATCAGGTGCACATTTGTGTAAATGAGAAGAAACATGCAAAAGATAAAGGTATGTAAAATGCACATTAAAGAATTACATATTTATTAACCTTCAGATTGTTTTGTGACTGCTCGGGCTCAATCCGAATTGAATCCGCTGACTGACTGACTGACTGATGCACACCTTTAGTTTCAACCATATGTCCTGTGGGAAGTAAAAACCCTGAACAGTGTAGCTTCTGTGTGTATCTGTATTTGTATCTGTTTAAAACACTGTGTCTGTTCAGTTCCAAATAATGTATTCATATTCAGTTACACCCCTCATACCTATATATATATATATATATAATGCTTTTGAGATAAGTACTATCATTATTTGCATAGCTGTTTCTTTGTGACTGAAAGCCATATAATTATAATGACGCTCTGGAAAGGAAGCGCCTGCAACAATAGACAGGAGCAAGAGGTTTTGACATCAGTTCTCCAAATACCGTCTCATTTCCATGATAAACCTGGGTCTTTTCATTTATGCCGCGATGCCATAGCCCGCAGTAATGTGTTTATCTGATTGAATCTGTTCGCTGCGTGAAGCTCTTTGAAATTGCATTGCAACAGTCCTTCACTTAATGAAAGGCAAAGCAAACGAGCTGCAGGAGTTCATCACTGGCTCACCGATGAGGATTTGTTTTCTCCATTTTGCTCTTTTAGAGAAGAACGTCAATTTAATCCCATGGGGATTTTCAAAATAAACCGTCTCGTTTAATGACTCGGCTAAACTAATGCGTGGATCCATAGATAGACTGTTACGAATTAATGAGATATATACAATTTTTATATTTATAGACAGTTATATGTATAGAGAATGAACCTCTGTATACATTCAGCAAAAAAAAAAAGGCTAAAGAAATACCAACCCCATTCTTCATCCACACTGTTTGGATTTGGAGGACGTTGGGGAAATGCCTTGGTGGGAGCTTCTCCAGGTCAGGAGGGAAGTGATAGACAGCTGTGTGGCGTTAAACCTCTGGACACATGCTGCACATAAACACACCGCACACTTCTTTTCACCTCTCACCCAACATCACAGCACGGCACTCTAGGCCTTTTAATGACATGGACATGTGCCAAAGCCCTCACTCTTCACATTCAGCAGCGTTGATTGATTGCACATGAGTCAGGCCAGTGGAAGCAATGATTCCACTGTGAAGCCCCACAAATTATGGAGCGAGTGGCTCAGAGACCAAGTACCAACAAGTGGACTACAAATCTTCTACATAAAAGAAAACAAAGTCTTGTGATAGGAGACATTGTGTTAATTCTTCTCGTAAAGGGCAACGGTGCTCTCCTGGTGCAGGAGGTGTAGCCAGGAATACATTAAAGGAGGCGGAATGTGATATATGCTAAATAAAAATAAAAATAAAAATCACTCCATAACGTGTACAGTTAAATTCATTAATATGATGCACATTAATACGATGCTGTTGGAAATTTTATCTGGAATAAACCTGAAGTTGGATTTCTTCAAATCTAAATCTAAGATGGCATCAAAACTATAGTAATACTGTTTAGAAGCACTTTAGTGTTATTTGTGGTTCATTAAATCAGTCGTATACTAGTACTGTCCAGCTTCTATCTGTGGACCCGTTGCTGTGTTGATATGGTATTGCTAACAATGGCTAATAATAGCCGCCTAGCTAGAACTGGTATTCTGACTTCTCATGCTGGAACTCGTGTGTGACGCCGTTCCCAGCTCTGACTTTCGTCTTTCCGAGGGAAATGGAGCTCAGCTTTGTGGAGGTGGTGCTACCAGGGCATAACAGGTAAGCCTGATTAGTGAGACATTAGTGAGTGTAGTTCTTACTGTACAAAATCAGCTGCACTGTATGTGTGTGTGAGGTTAACTGGTGAATAATAAGCGTTCGGAACGGTCGCAGAATATTTCAGGGGGTTCATAGTAACTTTGGCGAACTAGCCAAAGTTTTTCTCGAGCAAGAAAACGAGAGTGGGCCGAGGCATGCATGAGAGCGACGGTGACACATGGCTGAGTAATAATGGAATGCAGGCGGGGAATCAATCACCGGTTTTGTATTTCTGACAGCTTGACACGGCTCGGGTGTTAAGCTGCGGTATGTTTAGGCCTAAGCTGAACAAACGGCGTGTTATGTGTAAATCACATTCTGAGGCACATCTGTTGAAAGACGCTCGTATCAGTCAAGGGAGGTGTCCCGGTATCACATTTACACTCCGAGAGCAGAATGAGACATTTTGCTAACGCTGTTGCAGCAGCTCTGCGCTATGCTAGAGAGTCAGATGATCTCACGTACACGGCAACTGTTTCATGTGAAAATGAGCGTGCGAAACCACCAGATGCCTGCTGCATCAAAAACCACCAACTGTAAGGTATTTTCTCCTTAATGCTTCTGTTGGAAGGAACAAGCATTAGGCAACGGGATGGTAAAACAACGATAATTAAGGACGAACAACACTAACTTTCCTTTTAAATTTGAAGCTGTCTTGCGTGTGAACTTGTAAGAAAGCGAAGCAGCGTTCCTCATTCTGCCATAATTACGCTTCCTGTGTACTCTGATTCTCACTGGGAATAGAAGTGTGCTCATCATCTCAGCACACAGAAGTGCACACCGAGTGTCAGCAAAGAAGGATTACGATGGCCCAGAATTGCTCAGGGACTTCCTTTCACAGATGTTTCTGAACGATACAGGCGATTTGTCTGAGCCGAGATTGTCACGTTTCTCAGGGGTGGAGATCACTGAGTGGTATTAGTCTTGTTTTTCACACTCTGTTGCCGTGATAGCCTATTAATTATTTTCCTCTTTTTCTGGGCAAGCAGTGCAAAACTCCATTTGGGAATGTGAGTGTGATGCGAATGTGTTGGTGTGTGTGTGTTTGTGTATGTGTATGTGTCTGTGTTGGGCACACTTTCTTTTTTAGTGTAGCCTCTTCGGTCCATGGCCATTGGCTGGGGAATAGACTCGAGAGCGCCTTAAACAGGCATTGAAGACACTTTATGCTATCTCTGCTGCTCAGAATGGACCGGCTAAGCAATGCCGGGGCGCAAAGGGCTCGGGGTATCTCCTTTCATTCTTTTTTCCCTTTATTTTGAGGATTGTGCTGCAGTCTTGGACTTGAATGCGGTGCATCGTTTCTCTCACACAAGCATGTGCAGGGAATCTGTTGTATTTGTATTCCTTTCCTGCCCCATCACCATGACACCTCCAGAAACTGAGAGATGTTGTCAAGAAGGAGTGAACATGACCTGGTGCTGGGTAGAAGAGACGTGACTGTCATTCCTGTGAGAAAAGTTTTTCACTTTGATAAGCATAAAGTTGCAGGTTCAGTTGCTTGGTTCTCAGCTTCACACTTTTGCCTGCAGAGTAGTAACTAACAAAAAAAATTGAAATAAAACGATTTAGCACCCACTCCTGAGCTCAGGGGATAGAATGTGTTTTAAAGCATGACCTGCACAGGTTGAAGGAAGGAAGGACGAAAGAAAGGAAGGAATGAAGGAAGGAAGACCTCAGGATGTAATGTAAAGTGTTTTTTTGTGATATAGTGAATAGAGGTGGCAGAGGTGGAGTTGAGCTCTTGCCCTTTCAGGAGATCACGTATCAGCACGAAGACTTTCTGGATCCACCTTACCATCTCCCCATCAAAGACGCTGTTAAGCCAGCCTTGCTCAGGATCCCACTGTACTTCATGGCTTGTTGCCAGGCAACAGAGGACAAGAGCTTCCTAGACCCAGCAAGTCACCCTTAAAGAGGAGGCAGGCCGGAGCAAGGCTCTATCTGCCTGATAATGGACAAATCTTCTCAGCTCCATTGGACTAGAGCACCTGAGCACGGCTAGATAGATTGCACTGGAGATGCATTTTACGTCGTTTTTTTTTTCGTCTTCTTCTTTTTTCTCCCTCTAACCCAATGCACTTTTAACTGCTATGTGCCAAAGGATAAGAGGTACCAGGCAAAGTGTCGATGAGCTCTATATGCGTCTTGTTTTGAGCCACACAGGACAACCTCACTTGAATAGATTTGATGAAATCAGCTTTCCAGAGGCACCTCTCCAGAATACCATTCTGCCCTGCTTTTAGAAAGGCAGTGTATTCACAGCTACAGTTTGCACCCTGTACTTTTTTTTTAATGTTAAATAAATAATACCATAAAAGCACTAGTGAAACAATAGTCATATTCATGTTTGGCTGGACCTTGACTCTTTTGTTGTGTCATTTTCTACTATCTGGATTTCTCTGTGCTTGAATACTCTTGTTATTTATGTTGCTCTAGAATTACCACTACCACAGGGCATTTGGAGGTAGAGCGAGTAGTCATGCAATTACAGAATGGTGAGTGCAAGTACCCTTAACTGCAGTTAAATTGCGCTAGAGAAGTTATCAATGTCTCGCTCCAGCATTTGGAGAGTTGAAAAGTGCAGTACTCTCAAAAAGCAAACTAACTCAGCTTAATTGCAATGAGTTTACCTTTGCCTCTCAGCACCCACATGCTATTACAGGTTATTTAGCAATAAGCAACACCATGAATATAAAGCTTGGACTCAGATAGAGCTGTCTCTTAGGGTTTTTGTCTCCCTTGAATGTTCATTTCCAAATTTATTTTTGGAAAAAAGCTTGAGACCTGTGGAATACATCCTTCATGTAAGGTATACAACATGAGTTTATTGTGGTGTGCAGTTATAGGAAAGCAATCAATATTGCGGAGGGGGGTGCAGCCTGACATGTATTGGAATTGCTATTATTGAAAATAAAATTCCAGACATATCTTTCAAACTTATATAAATGTTATTCTGAATAAGCAAACCGGGGTCAACAGTGCCAAGGAAAAACTCCCTGACATGATAAGAGGAGGAAACCTTGAGATAAACCAGACTCAAAAGGGAACCCATTATCATTTGTGTGACAGCGGATAATGCAATAATAAACAATCCTTCTGTGGCTTTTTCGAAATATGTACAATTGTCTAACCTGTAAATTCATTAAGGTATTAAGATGAAATGTTCACTGATCAGCTGAGGCTTGACTGATGGAGTGTAAAACTCTTCATGGCAATTGCACGCCTAGCCATTGTAGGAAAGCTGTTTATATCAGCTGTGGCCCGAAAGCGAAATTCATGGTTTCTAAGCGTATCTTTAAGCTGTCCATCATGGTGATCTGTAGGCTGTCGATGTGGGGCCATCCTCAGCAACAGCCAGCCATTTTCTGGTGATGAGAACTCTAAACAGACGTGGGAATCATTAATGTTGTGGAACATCCATGAAAGGAGATTCTGCTATCATTTGCCTTGCAGCTCCTCGCACCAGCGTTTCTTTTTGCACTTGAATTTAAAAAGCCAAAGATGCAGCCATGTTACAGAAAAAAGTTCAAAGCTCTTCATCCTTAATGTTAATTTAACATTACAGCTTTACCTAAAGCTGTTTTTGGAGACTCCTTCCAAAAAAGACATTGTGACCACTTTGAAATTGAGCATGGATTAATATCCCATAATTATAAACAGATATAAGTAAATATTTCCAGATTTCTAATGAAAAGTGGATTTCTTTAACATGCAGTCTACCTGTTTAAATAATTTGTAAATTATTTGTTAGCATATGTCACACCTATGTGTTGGTTCATCACCATGTCTACGTCCATCACCATGTCTGTACCAATACAGAGAACTAATGATTGTAGAGTGTTTCCTCACTGCAGTATACTGTAGTTCTACCAGGAACTAAAAGCCTGATCTGGCACAAGGTTAAAAAAATCCATCTGGCTCTGGATTATTACCTTCAATTTATGACACATGGAACTTTTCAGCCAAAGACATAAATCTTAACTGACAAGGTCCATGACCCCAAAAGTTCCAATATAAGTGAAGTTGATCAGTGCCAGGCCTTCTATCTCATGCCATGACAACCCCTCCACCCACATCCCTGTGTAGTACCACTCTAAAAAAGGTATATGCCATCCAGAGGAGTGTACTTTGTGTACTGTTCATTAGTTGATTAGATTGGAAATACACTGTCTCTTTTGTCAGAGTGTGTGAGATATATATATATATATATATATATAGGCAGATATCAAACAATTCTGTAAACTAAGAATGCTTCCAAAAATGGAAGTGTTAATAGTTTACTTTCATCAAGTAACAAAATGCAGTGAATGAATAGAAGAGAAATCTAAATCAAATCAATATTTGGTGTGAGCACCCTTTGCCTTCAAA